>JBBPBX010009578.1:20008-39139 GCA_038048925.1 Garcialebias charrua | reverse complement strand
CTCATCAGAGCCCCACATGACCTTTCAGTTTAAAGGTCAACTTCTTTCCAAACAGCCACAACCTTTCAAAATAAAAGCTTCATGGTGTCTGTTTCATGCTCCGGCTGCCGCTTTTAGTTTGGATTCTTCCGTTTCCATTTCCCGCTTTATTTTGAAAACCCTGAAACTTTGCTCAGCTTCCTGTTTATTTGTTGTTCTCAGTGATTTAGTTCTAAAGAACTCAGAAAATTAAAACGATACTTTTTAAAGAAATGAAGAAAACATTTATTTGCATTTCCTGTTTATTAGGAAGTCATGAGTCCACACAGTAATTTCACAATAAAAGCATGAGGTTAGGTTAGTCACATATTTTTATGAATGATGAACGTCTTCATGTTTATTCAAGTAGATTTTAGTTTTTGGCACTTTTTATAAAACCTTTGGTGTTTTTTTTTCAGGAATGTGACTTTAGGAAGTTTCACATTTAGAGTTTGTTGAACTAAAAACATTTCACTGAAGAATCCTTCACAAACAAACTTCCAGCTTCAGATTAAAAGTGGTCCAGAGATGAAGGGTTCTCCACCGAGCCGGGCCGGGCCGGGCCGCCCTCACTTCTTCTTGGCGTGTTTCTGGCAGATGGCGATGAACTCCTTGACGTCGTCAGGAGAACCCATGGCCACGGGAGCGCGCTCGTGGAGGTTCTCCGGCTGGATGTCCAGGATGTTGTGGAGGCCGGTGGAGGCCATGCCGCCCGCCTGCTCCATGATGAAGGCCATCGGGTTGCATTCATACAGGAGGCGCAGCTGGAGGAGGAGAAAGAGGAGGATCAATGAAAGGGACAGGAGAAATGGTGGGAGAAGTATAGGAGAAATGAGAAGGGGTGAATAAATGAGGGAGAGGAGGAGAAATGAGAGGGGGAGAAAGAGGAAACAAGAGAAGAAATGATAGGGGGAGAATAAATGAGAAGGGGAGGAGGATAAATGAGGGGGATCAATTTAAGGGGGAGGAGAAAAATGAGAGGGGGTGAATAAATGAGGGAGAGGAGGAGAAATGAGAGGGGGAGGAGAAAGAGGAGGATAATCAATGAAAGAGGAGAAATGGGGGTGGGGGAGAAGGAAGAGAAATGAGAAGGGGTGAATAAATGAGGGAGAGGAGGAGAAATGAGAGGAGGAGAAAGAGGAAACAAGAAATGATAGGGGGAGAATAAATGTGAAGGGGAGGAGGATAAATGAGGGGGAGGATAAAGAGGAGGATCAATTTAAGGGGGAGGAGAAAAATGAGAGGGGGTGAATAAATGAGGGAGAGGAGGAGAAATGAGAGGGGATGAGAAAGAGGAGGATGATCAATGAAAGAGGGAGAAGAAAAATGAGGGGGTGAATAAATGAGGGAGAAAGGCGAAAAGAGAGGAGGGGAGAAAAAGGAGAAATGAAAAGGGGTGAATAAATGAGGGAGAGGAGGAGAAATGAGAGGGGGAGAAAGAGGAAACAAGAGAAGAAATGATAGGGGGAGAATAAATGAGAAGGGGAGGAGGATAAATGAGGGGGATCAATTTAAGGGGGAGGAGAAAATGAGAGGGGGTGAATAAATGAGGGAGAGGAGGAGAAATGAGAGGGGGAGGAGAAAGAGGAGGATAATCAATGAAAGAGGGAGGAGAAAGAAGAGAAATGAGAAGGGGTGAATAAATGAGGGAGAGGAGGAGAAATGAGAGGGGGAGGAGAAAGAGGAGGATAATCAATGAAAGAGGAGAAATGGGGGTGGGGGAGAAGGAAGAGAAATGAGAAGGGGTGAATAAATGAGGGAGAGGAGGAGAAATGAGAGGAGGAGAAAGAGGAAACAAGAAATGATAGGGGGAGAATAAATGTGAAGGGGAGGAGGATAAATGAGGGGGAGGATAAAGAGGAGGATCAATTTAAGGGGGAGGAGAAAAATGAGAGGGGGTGAATAAATGAGGGAGAGGAGGAGAAATGAGAGGGGATGAGAAAGAGGAGGATGATCAATGAAAGAGGGAGAAGAAAAATGAGGGGGTGAATAAATGAGGGAGAAAGGCGAAAAGAGAGGAGGGGAGAAAAAGGAGAAATTATAAGGGGTGAATAAATGAGGGAGAGGAGGAGAAATGAGAGGGGGAGAAAGAGGAAACAAGAGAAGAAATGATAGGGGAGAATAAATGAGAAGGGGAGGAGGATAAATGAGGGGGAGGAGAAAGAGGAGGATCAATGAAAGGGACAGGAGAAATGGGGGTGGGGATAAGGAGGAGAAATGAGAAGGGGTGAATAAATGAGGGAGAGGAGGAGAAATGAGAGGGGGAGTAAGAGGAAACAAGAAATGATAGGGGGAGAATAAATGAGAAGGGGAGGAGGATAAATGAGGGGGAGGAGAAAGAGGATGATCAATTTAAGGGGGAGGAGTAAAATGAGAGGGGGTGAATAAATGAGGGAGGAGAAATGAGAGTAGCGGAGAAAAATGTGAGGGGGAGAAGGTGGAGGATACATGGAGGCAGGAGAAAGAGGATGATCAATGAAAGAGGGAGGAGAAAAATGAGAGGGGGTGAATAAATGAGCGAGAAAAGGAGAAAAGAGAGGAGGGGAGAAAAAGGAGAAATGAGAAGGCGTGAATAAATGAGGGAGAGGAGGAGAAATGAGAGGGGGAGAAAGAGGAAACAAGAGAAGAAATGATAGGGGGAGAATAAATGCGAAGGGGAGGAGGATCAATTTAAGGGGGAGGAGAAAGAGGAGGATCAATTTAAGGGGGAGGAGAAATTGAGAGGGGGAGAAGGTGGAGGATAAATGGAGGGAGGAGAAAGAGGAGGATCAATGAAAGGGGGAGGAGAAAGAAGAGGATCAATGAACGGGGGAGGAGAAAGAGGAGGATCAATGAAAGGGGGAGGAGAAAAATGAGAGGGGTTTGAATAAATGAGGGAGAAGAGGAGAAAAGAGAGGAGGGGAGAAAAATGTGAGGGGGAGGAGGAGAAATGGGGGTTGGAGAAAGAGGAAGAAAAATGAGGGGAGGGAGAAATGAGAGGGGGAGGAGGAGGAGTAAAATGAGATCAACTAGAAGTCTATCTGAAAAGTCTAACCAGTAAAAAACAGAAGCAGGGTTCTAACTCTGGACTGGTTCTAACTCTGGACTGGTTCTGGTTCTGACTCTGGACTGGTTCTAACTCTGGACTGGTTCTGACTCTGGACTGGTTCTGACTCTGGACTGGTTCTAACTCTGGACTGGTTCTGACTCTGGACTGGTTCTGACTCTGGACTGGTTCTAACTCTGGACTGGTTCTGACTCTGGACTGGTTCTGACTCTGGACTGGTTCTAACTCTGGACTGGTTCTGACTCTGGACTGGTTCTGACTCTGGACTGGTTCTAACTCTGGACTGGTTCTGACTCTGGACTGGTTCTGACTCTGGACTGGTTCTGACTCTGGACTGGTTCTGACTCTGGACTGGTTCTAACTCTGGACTGGTTCTGACTCTGGACTGGTTCTAACTCTGGACTGGTTCTAACTCTGGACTGGTTCTGACTCTGGACTGGTTCTGACTCTGGACTGGTTCTGACTCTGGACTGGTTCTGACTCTGGACTGGTTCTAACTCTGGACTGGTTCTAACTCTGGACTGGTTCTGACTCTGGACTGGTTCTGACTCTGGACTGGTTCTGACTCTGGACTGGTTCTGACTCTGGACTGGTTCTGACTCTGGACTGGTTCTGACTCTGGACTGGTTCTGACTCTGGACTGGTTCTAACTCTGGACTGGTTCTAACTCTGGACTGGTTCTAACTCTGGACTGGTTCTAACTCTGGACTGGTTCTAACTCTGGACTGGTTCTAACTCTGTACTGGTTCTAACTCTGGACTGGTTCTAACTCTGGACTGGTTCTAACTCTGGACTGGTTCTAACTCTGGACTGGTTCTAACTCTGGACTGGTTCTAACTCTGGACTGGTTCTGACTCTGGACTGGTTCTAACTCTGGACTGGTTCTAACTCTGGACTGGTTCTAACTCTGGACTGGTTCTAACTCTGGACTGGTTCTAACTCTGGACTGGTTCTAACGCTGTACTGGTTCTAACTCTGGACTGGTTCTGACTCTGGACTGGTTCTAACTCTGGACTGGTTCTAACTCTGGACTGGTTCTAACTCTGGACTGGTTCTGACTCTGGACTGGTTCTAACTCTGGACTGGTTCTGACTCTGGACTGGTTCTGACTCTGGACTGGTTCTGACTCTGGACTGGTTCTGACTCTGGACTGGTTCTAACTCTGGACTGGTTCTAACTCTGGACTGGTTCTAACTCTGGACTGGTTCTAACTCTGGACTGGTTCTAACTCTGGACAGGTTCTAACGCTGTACGGGTTCTAACTCTGGACTGGTTCTAACTCTGGACTGGTTCTAACTCTGGACTGGTTCTAACTCTGGACTGGTTCTAACTCTGGACTGGTTCTGACTCTGGACTGGTTCTGACTCTGGACTGGTTCGGACTCTGGACTGGTTCGGACTCTGGACTGGTTCGGACTCTGGACTGGTTCGGACTCTGGACTGGTTCGGACTCTGGACTGGTTCTGACTCTGGACTGGTTCTGACTCTGGACTGGTTCTGACTCTGGACTGGTTCGGACTCGTCCACACTGGTCATCAGAATTATTATTTTTAAATCAATATTCAGTCTGTTTCATGTAAAGGACAGAAACTCTTTGGTTTTATATATTTTTTATATTTCTCAAAGGAATCTTTTTTTATTTTTAATTTACCTTTTTTTCAGAAATATAATCATTTTATATTTATTGTATAATTTATAAAAACATTCAGCTTCAGGGTCGCACATGCTAACAAAGTTTTATTAGTTATTAAAGCAAAGTGTCTTCAGTGAACTACCATTAGTAAAAATCAATAAAACAGAACTTTTAACAGTTTGACTGTAAAATGGCTGCAGGTGCTTTAAAACCCTCGAAGTCTTTAAACGTCTCGTTCTTATAGTTTTAAAATCAAACGACACCAGAGACGACTTCACAAGCAGCTGAAGCTCCTCGTTCAGTTTGTTGTGAAACCAGAGCAGGATGTGGACGTGAAGAAACTCCGTTGTGACAGAAGCTTCCATGAAACCACTTTGTGAAGCGCAACACTGAAGGAAGCTTCGCTACGTCGAACAGAAGCTTTGAACTGCTTCACTTCAGGAACACATTTAAAACTCGCCGCTCTGCTTCACGACACAAACAAACAAGGAGGTTTAAGACATATTTCATATAAAAATTGAAGGTTTAAGACATATTTCAAAACAAACCTGGAGGTTTAAGACATATTTAAAATCAAAATTGGAGGTTTAAGACATATTTCAAATCAAAATTGGAGGTTTAAGACATATTTAAAATCAAAATTGGAGGTTTAAGACATATTTAAAATCAAAATTGGAGGTTTAAGACATATTTAAAATCAAAATTGGAGGTTTAAGACATATTTCAAAACAAACCTGGAGGTTTAAGACATATTTAAAATCAAAATTGGAGGTTTAAGACATATTTCAAATCAAACCTAAAGGTTTAAGACATATTTCATATAAAAATTGAAGGTTTAAGACATATTTCAAATCAAACCTGGAGGTTTAAGACATCTTTCAAATCAAAATTGAAGGTTTAAGACATATTTCATATAAAAATTGAAGGTTTAAGACATATTTCAAATCAAACCAGGAGGTTTAAGACATATTTCAAATCAAACTTGGAGGTTTAAGACATATTTCAAATCAAACTTGGAGGTTTAAGACATATTTCAAATCAAACTTGGAGGTTTAAGACATATTTCAAATCAAACCTGGAGGTTTAAGACATATTTCAAATCAAACTGCATATTTATGGTTTCAAACGACATGTCGGCTGTTGTTGGTGAATTAACGGCAGTAAACGTGTCGTCAGCGTAAGATGTGACATGAAGCGTCTTTGACGACGCGTTTCGTTCCTCCTGCCGGTCCGACGGCGGCGCTCACCTTTCCTTTGGGGCTCTTCACGTTTGCGGGGTACAAGAAGATTCCTCCGTACATGAGCGTCCGGTGGACGTCCGCCACCATGGAGCCGATGTACCGCGATCCGTACGGCTCGCTTCCGTCCTGCGGACAGTTGATCAGGCCTCAAAAACAAGGAAACTGCAGATGGAGCTTAAATAAATGACGGTGAAGATTCTCAGTCATCCAGGACATGATAAAATCAAAAAAGGCGTTCAATACAGAAACAACTGGACTTCATTTGTAACAGAAGAGAGCATCGGGCCGAACACATCCCCACGAAGACAGAAGGGAACAGAAACACATCGAAACATCTCTCCAAACATGTGGATATCCTAACTGGGCTTTTGTCAAGTCAGCGAGGAAATCTACAAAACACAATAATGAACAGAAAAAGGAGAACAGACAAAAAAACATTGTCATCCCTTATGTGGCTGGACTATCAGAGAATTTCAGAAGGATTTTCAACAAACACAACATCCCAGTACATTTCAAACCCAGCAGGACTCTCAGACAGAGGCTGGTGCACCCTAAGGACAAAACACCCACACACAAACAGAGTGGTGTAGTGTACGCAGTCCAGTGCAGCGAGGACTGTCCAGACCTCTACATTGGAGAAACTAAACAGCCTCTTCACAGAAGAATGTCCCAACACAGGAGAGCAACCTCCTCTGGACAAAACTCAGCTGTTCACCTCCACCTCACGGACAAGGGACACTCTTTTGAGGACCAGAATGTGCAAATTTTGGACCGAGAGCACAGGTGGTTTGAGAGGGGGTGAAGGAAGCCGTTAATGTAAAAAGAGAGAAACCATCTTTAAACAGAGGAGGAGGTCTCAGATTCCAACTTTCAAAAACATATAATGCCGCTTTGGGGCTGATTCCCAGACGTCTCACACCTGATGGGAACAGAGGAGCCTCGTTTGTGAATTAGACTAACAAAGACTTTGAGAAACCCCTACTGTTAAGGTGTGATTTGTCAATTTACATACAGTAGGTATGTGTGTGTCTACTGTCAAGCTTTTAAAAGCCTTACTTCCACATGCTGCCCTTTGAATTGAGAAAGCTACTCGGATGAGAAGCGAAATGTCTTCTGTTACAAATAAAGTCCAGTTGTTTCTGTATTGAACGCCTTTTTTGATTAAATAAATGACATAATAGCTGCTTTAGTTTCCATGAAAAAGATAAAATTCCAACCAACGGATGCCAAGCCACTAACAGCGACGCTAATTCGTCGTTTAGCGCATTAACAATTCTCTAACTTTGGAAACCGTTAACGGACGTCTGCTAACAAAATTCACGCGCTTGTCTCCATCTGGTATGGGCGTGTCTAAGAGTCCGTTAGGCAAACTATTGGCTGACTACATGTGCACGTGACGTGATAGCGGCTAGCTGAACAGCGTAACTCAAACACGGCCTCTGACGTTTAAAACTTCTGTTTTTATGACACTTTCACGCGTGCCTCATGCAACACGAGTGCGTCCACCTGCGTGACGCAGGGCTATCTCTGGTCTGACTGGCTGAACTGCAACACGTGACCCCGCCCACCTTCAAACCAACAGGTCTGCTTCAGTCCCACCAGTCTCCAACTGGAAGGAGGCGAAGACGAGCGATGCAGACTGACAGTCACCTTAGCGATTAGCAGTTAGCGGTAGCTTCTGCTAATTTTTTTAACCTGTTTAGTGTTTGCAGAGTTGTTTAGCGTTAGCGAAGCTAAGGATTTGGTTAGCTGTGCCCACCACTGCTGGTCTGTTTCTCAGCACCTGGACCCTCTGAGGACCTGAGGCAGCAGGAAGAACATGGGCAGTACCTCGGGGAACTTCTTCTTCTGCAGATACTCGGTCACAGCCGGGTCGAAGTGCTTGGCGTAGCCTTCGTTCAGGCTGTAGATGTTTCCACGTTTCTTGATCCTCACGTCTCGATCCACGAGGATGAACTCGCCAAGCGCCTGCAGAGCACAACGTACAAAACGTCGTCACCAAATCCTGACGACGCCTCTGGGCGAAATCGTTCTGTGAGAAGCACGAGGAGGAACAGACCGGGTCCAGCATGAAGCCGTTGACTCCCTGACCCGTGGAGAGGACGATCATGGTGGCGCTGCCGTAGAGGGCGTAGCCCGCCGCCACCAGGTTCCTGCCGGGCTGCAGGGCGTCCTCCTCACACGGCTCACTGTCTGTTGTCTGACAGAACACGACCAAAACTTAAACATGTACTGGGGACGTCAATAAAAAATAATGAGAAACAGCATGACTCAAAACCTCTGCTTTTATTTTGAAGGTAACTTGGGCATTAAGCAGCACCGATGCGAATAAAGATGTCTGCGCACTAATAAAATGTGGGAGGTACCCCTGATAGACCCGCCTCCCAACTCGCCAACAGGCTGCTTGTCACAGTTTAACGTAAAAAAAAATCTTTAAAAACTATTTATTGATTAAATTCATATTTATTGGGGAGTGATGGCGCAGAGGTTAGAGACGGTGGGCCTGTGATCGGAAGATCGCCGGTTCAAGCCCCGGTACTGACAACATCAAAATGTGGGTGGAAAAGGTGAAACACCCACACCTGCCTCCACCCTCTCACCCCACTCTGGGCCCCTGAGCAAGGCCCTTAACCCCCACCATCTGCTCCCTAAACAGGTCTCTCTTGAAAAGGAGTTATTGTGGCTCAATGAGACTACCTGGATAAATAAAGGGTAAATGAATAAATTAAATAAATAAACCAACAGCAGCAGAGCTACACAAATCAACAGCTGGAACAAACTATCTGAAGTATATTTTTACTTTTTAGTCTGGAAAATGTGTCATTGGCTTACATGGAGGAGGCGGGGCCTAATAAATTTTAAAACCAACCACTGGGGGGCACCTTTGTGGCTTCAACTTCCTAGTTCCTGTCCGGTGTCTAGTCACAATGAATCTGGAAGGCTGTGGTTTTAAAGATTTTTTTTTCCCGTTTGACCTGATAAAACGTTTCAGCTGACAAACATTTTCAAACGAGAGTCACCTTCGACTGGATTTATCACAATCATCTACAACAATTTTATTCTAATTTAACAATAATTTTAGTCCAAATTACTATTATTTTTTTTGTTTTTTTATAACAATAAGTATCTTATACGCTTCTGTTTTTATTTTATTTTTTATTCTAGATACATTTATAACAAAGTTATTAAAATGACTGATGTCGGTGAATTCTTGACAAACGCACGTCGTGTTTGTCGTTACCTTCCTGTAAATGGCAAAAATGGTTCCGATGGAGACTAGGCAGTCGATGTTGGAGGAGCCGTCCAGAGGATCGAAGCACACGATGTATTTACCCTGAAATAAATCATGGATGTTATCGCCTGCTGATGCTTTCTGTTGCAAGCTGGTGGTTCTGACACACACGCACCCGTTTCTCAGGATCCACGATGATGGCTCGCTCGTTCTCCTCGGACACCAGAACGCAGGAAGTGAACGACGACTTCAGCATGTTGATGACCAGGTCATTGGACAGGATGTCCAGCTTCTTCACCTGGTCTCCTGTCACGTTCGTGTTGCCCGCAATCCCATATCTGAGAGGAACACGCCACAGAACCAACGTTAAAAAAAAAAAAAAAATTAGCTAGCTGATGCTAATAGCAGTTAGCGTTAGCCTAGATGTTTGTTTATTAGGGCAGATTCTAAGTTCTACATTTTAAAAAAATGTTAATTTTATTCAGATCTATGGGTAAAGATCTTCCCCAGTCTACAGGGTCAAACCTGCTGAGTTAAAACTAATCTGGGTCGGCTCGGTCCAAACTGGAACCTGCACTGGGTACAAACAGTTATTTTTAACCCAGCGGTTCTTAGTGAGTGGAGAGTCTGCTGGTTTTTCTCTTCCATCCATCCATCCATCTTCTTCCGCTTATCCGGGGTCGGGTCGCGGGGGTAGCAGCCTAAGTAGGGAGGCCCAGACTTCCCTCTCCCCAGCCACTTGGAGCAGTTCCTCCGGGGGAATCCCAAGGCGTTCCCAGGCCAGCCGAGAAACATAGTCCCTCCAGCGCGTCCTGGGTCTTCCTCTGGGTCTCCTCCCGGTGGGACGTGCCCGGAACACCTCACCAGGGAGGCGTCCAGGAGGCATCCTAACCAGATGCCCGAGCCACCTCAACTGGCTCCTCTCGATGTGGAGAAGCAGCGGCTCTACTCCGAGTCCCTCCCGGATGACTGAGCTTCTCACCCTATCTCTAAGGGAGAGTCCAGCCACCCTGCGGAGAAAACTCATTTCAGCCGCTTGTATCCGAGATCTTGTTCTTTCGGTCATAACCCAAAGCTCATGACCATAGATGAGGGTGGGAACGTAGATCGATCGGTAAATTGAGAGCTTTGCCTTTTGACTCAGCTCTCTCTTCACCACGACAGACCGGTACAGCGCCCGCTTCACTGCGGACGCTGCACCTATCCGCCTATCGATCTCACGCTCCAGTTTTCCCTCATTCGTGAACAAGATCCCGAGATACTTAAACTCCTCCACTTGGGGCAGGACCTCCTCCCCGACCCGGAGAGGGCATGCTACCCTTTTCCGGCTCAAGACCATGGCCTCGGATTTGGAGGAACTGATCCTCATCCCGGCCGCATCACACTCGGCTGCAAACCGCTCCAGTGAAAGTTGTAAATCACGAACTGATGAAGCCAGTAGGACCACATCATCTGCAAAAAACAGAGAAGCGATTCTAAGGTCACCAAAACGGATCCTCTCAACACCTTGGCTGCGCCTAGAAATTCTGTCCATAAAAGTTATGAACAGAATCGGTGACAAAGGGCAACCTTGGCGGAGTCCAACTCTCACCGGAAACGAGCCTGACTTACTGCCGGCAATGCGGACCAAGCTCTGACACCGGTCGTACAGGGACCTAACAGCCCTTATCAAAGGGCCTGGTACCCCATACTCCCGGAGTACCCCCCACAGAACCCCCCGAGGGACGCGGTCGAATGCCTTCTCCAAGTCCACAAAACACATGTAAACTGGTTGGGCAAACTCCCACGCACCCTCCAGGACCCTGCTGAGGGTGTAGAGCTGGTCCAGTGTTCCACGACCAGGACGAAAACCACACTGCTCCTCCTGAATCCGAGGTTCGACTATCCGACGGACCCTCCTCTCCAGAACCCCTGAATAGACCTTACCAGGGAGGCTTAAGAGTGTGATCCCCCTATAGTTGGAACACACCCTACGGTCCCCCTTTTTAAATAGGGGAACCACCACCCCAGTCTGCCAATCCAAGGGAACTGCCCCCGATGTCCACGCGATATTGCAGAGTCGCGTAAGCCAACACAACCCTACAACATCCAGAGCCCTAAGGAACTCCGGGCGAATCTCATCCACCCCCGGAGCCTTGCCACCGCGGAGCTTTTTAACCACCTCGGCGACCTCAGCACCAGAGATCGGAGAACCCGACCCAAAGTCCCCAGGCTCTGCTTCCTCAGTGGAAGACGTGCCAGTAGGATTGAGGAGGTCTTCGAAGTATTCCGCCCACCGACTCACAACATCCCGAGTTGAGGTCAGCAGCACGCCACCTCCACCATAAATGGTGTTGGTCTCGTACCTCTTTCCCCCCCTGAGACGCCGGATGGTGGACCAGAATCGCCTCGAAGCCGTACGGAAGTCATTCTCCATGGCCTCTCCGAACTCCTCCCACGCCCGAGTTTTTGCCTCAGCAACCACCCGAGCCGCATGCCGCTTGGACTGCCGGTACCTATCAGCTGCTTCCGGGGTCCCACAAGCCAAAAAGGCCCAATAGGACTCCTTCTTCAGCCTGACAGCATCCCTCACTGCCGGTGTCCACCACCGGGTTCGAGGGTTGCCACCTCGACAGGCACCAACAACCTTGCGGCCACAGCTCCGATAAGCTGCCTCGACAATAGAGGCGCGGAACACGGCCCACTCGGACTCCATGTCCCCCGCCTCCCTCGGAACGTGTTCAAAGCTCTCCCGGAGGTGGGAGTTAAAGCTCCGTCTTACGGGAGACTCTGCCAGACGTTCCCAGCAGACCCTCACGATACGTTTGGGTCTGCCAGGTCTGACCGGCATCCTCCCCCACCATCGGAGCAAACTCACCACCAGGTAGTGGTCAGTAGACAGCTCCGCCCCTCTCCTCACCCGAGTGTCCAAGACATGCGGCCGCAGATCAGATGAGACGACAACAAAGTCGATCATCGAACTGCGACCTAGGGTGTCCTGGTGCCAAGAGCACATATGGACACCCTTATGCTTAAACATGGTGTTCGTTATGGACAATCCATGACGAGCACAGAAGTCCAATAACAGAACACCACTCTGGTTCAGATCAGGGGGGCCGTTCCTCCCAACCACACCCCTCCAGGTCTCACTGTCATTGCCCACGTGAGCGTTGAAGTCCCCCAGTAGAACAAGGGAGTCCCCAGGAGGCGCACTCTCCAATACCCCCTCCAAGGACTCCAAAAAGGGTGGGTAGTCTGAGCTGCCGTTTGGTGCATAGGCACAAACAACAGTCAGAGCCCGTCCCCCCACACGTAGGCGAAGGGAGGCTACCCTCTCGTTCACCGGGGTGAACCCCAACGTACAGGCACCAAGATGGGGGGCAACCAGTATGCCCACTCCTGCTCGGCGCCTCTCACCAGGGGCAACTCCAGAGTGGAAGAGTGTCCAACCCCTCTCAAGGAAACTGGTTCCAGAGCCAGAGCCATGCGTTGAGGTGAGTCCGACTATTTCTAGTCGGAAACTCTCAACCTCACACACTAGCTCAGGCTCCTTCCCCACCAGAGAGGTGACATTCCATGTCCCAATGGCCAGCTTCTGTAGCCGAGGATCAGACCGCCAGGGTCCCCGCCCTCGGCCGCCACCCATCTCACATTGCACCCGACCCCTTTGGCCCCTCCCACAGGTGGTGAGCCCATGGGAAGGGGGACCCACGTCTCCTCTTCGGGCTGTGCCCGGCCGGGCTCCATGGGTAAAAGCCCGGCCACCAGGCGCTCGCCAGCGTGCCCCACCTCCGGGCCTGGCTCCAGAGTGGGGCCCCGGTGACCCGCGTCCGGGCGAGGGAAAACTTAGTCCATTAATTGTACTCATCATAGGGGTTTTTGGGCTGCACTTTGTCTGATCCCTCACCTAGGACCTGTCTGCCTTGGGTGACCCTTCTAGGGGCATGAAGCCCCTGACAGCATAGCTCCTAGGATCATTGGGACACTCAAACCCCTCCACCACGGTAAGGTGGCAGCCCAGGGAGGGGGGTTTTTCTCTTATTGAACAATAAAAACATTTTGATCAAATGTTTATGCGACAGACGTAAAAACTGAGAAAAACGAGCTGAGAAGATTGTCGGCACCTCCTTGCCCTCACTGCAGGACTTACACAGCAAACGCCTCACTCGGAAAGCCCACTGCATGGCAGGTGATCCCACACACCCACTACACAGCCGCTTTAGACTGCTGCCATCAGGGAGGAGACTGAGGAGTCTCCAGGCTCGAACCAGCAGACTGAGAGACAGCTCTGTTCATCAGGCAGTCAGAATGCTAAACACTCTGCCTGCTCTGCCTCCCCTCCCATTTGAACTGCCTTAACACAAAAAACTTTCTCACACATTACCACACAACACAAAGTTTTTAACACTGGACCCTGTGTCATCAAACGGGTTATTCACTAAACTCTCGGTCATGTGCTCATTCAGTTTGCACTACTTCTCATATTTGCACTAATGTTTGTATTACATTACTGCCTATAGTCATACTACTGTTTACATTCACTGTTTACATTTATTAATACTGTTTACATTTATTACTACTGCTTTACATTTATTACTACTGTTTACATTTACACTACTTTTATCTACACTACTGCAGATACATATACAGCATTCTCTGACTAGCCTTATCTAAGGATGCCAAATGTGCCTTATGTGCCTTACTTCATATGCCACTTTGCCTCTATACCAACATCAACTACCTCATACATATACTGTGTACATTAACTTATATGCTGCTGTGCCACTCTTTGCAAATGTCAACGCTAGAAACTTCAGTTTATTTTATAGATATACGTTTTTATACTTTTTATACTACTATGCAAAAACTCAGGACAGTATTACACTTTTATTATTTCATTTTATGCTTATGTTCATTGGGTGTTTGGTGTTTCAGTGTTGGTGTAAATTTTCATACTTTTATACTATTATGAAAAAACTCAGGACAGTGTTACACTTTTACTATTTTATGCTTATGTTTATTAAATGTTTTAGTGTTTAGTGTTTAGATGGTTACTGTTGCACCGAGGGACTGAGAGAAACGCAATTTCGGTCCTGTGTATGTCCTGTACATATTGCAGTTCTGACAATAAAGTTGACTTTGACTTTGACTTTGAGCCACAATCAGAAATGAAGCTGCACACGACTAAGAAAAATACCTGCTGGGAATAAAAAAAAGTGGGCGTGTCTGAGACAGGTAAGGTCTTCCTGATTGGCTCACGGAGAACCTGGATCTCCTGCTCAGCCTGCCTGTGAGGAAGTGATGAGCTGTAGAACCTGAACCTCTGCAGAACACTGCTTTAACACTAAACCTGTTGAACTCCATGTGGCGGAGTTAACTCGCAGATCTGACTCATTTAAACCAGTTAACTCACAGATTTGACTCATTTAAAGCTGCTATATGTAACTTTTCTAACAATATATTTTTAACATATTTCTTCACTCTGTCACTACTCCTGACAGACTGATGTTAGACAAAGTAATCTCTGAAAAAAACTATAGTCCCCTTGCTTCTCTAAAAGCATTTCTAAAAACCCACAGTGACCCGCCGTTAACCAGCCAATAAAAACAGAGCTTCTCACTTCTCACGCTCCTAACCCACGCCCCCGCCTGTCCCAGCCCGCAGCGGCCGCGCACGTTCTCGTTCAAAGGATTGCAAAGCGATGCAAAACTGTTTTGTATGTGACACAAATGTATTAAATTCCCCTTCTTCATCCCTGATCTGGACTTTTCTTTTGTTTTTTTGCCAAAAGTCAAGTGATCGCTTCCTCCTCCGCTGAGTCCATGACTGAAATGATGAGGAAATGGATGAATTTGTCACAAGGGAACTAAACTCAGGCTCAAGATGGCTGAGTGAGGCTCAGCAGATTTGCTGGTGTTCTGGTGTGCTGGACCAGCGCTCCATGTTTTTATTTTATTTTTTAGAACGTTTTATTAACATATAAACACAGAAATTCACAGCGGCTGCGACAGGACATGAAGTGGAAGCGGATTTAAGGAAGCTGAGCTGATTTTCATCGAGAGCGAGGGGGAGAAGAGCCATATATGGCTCTGAGGGGGAGGGACCAGAAACGTGTCTCTGTTCAAAATTTTTGTAAGTTCCAGCGTGTTCCAGAAATTACATATAGCAGCTTTAACTGAGTTAACTTGCAGGGTTGACTTGTTTAACTCATTTAACTCAGATTTGACTAATTTAACTTGGATAAATCACAGGTTTGGCTAATTTAAAAACTAGTTAATTTGCAGGTTTAACTCATTTAACTCACATTTGACTAATTTAACTTGGATAAATCACAGGTTTGGCTAATTTAAAAACTAGTTAATTTGCAGGTTTAACTCATTTAACTGAGGTAACTCACAAGTTGAACTCATTTAACCACGTTATCTCTCAGGTTTGACTAATTTAATCTAATCAACTTGCAGATTTGACTCTTAACCGAGCTAACTCACATTTTTTACTAACTTAACAGAGTTAATTTACAGGTTTCACTCAACCAAGTTAACTCGCAGGTTTGGCTCATTTAATGTAGTCAACTTTTAGATTTGACTCTTTTAACCGAGTTAACTCACAGGTTTGACTCATTTAACAATTAACTTGCAGAGTCAGATTTGACTTATTCAACTTAGTTAACTCTCAAGTTTGACTCATTTAATCTAGTCAATTTACAGATTTGACTCATTTAACAGAGTCAACTTGCAGGTTTGACTAATTAGACCAAAAAACATGCATGTTAGACTGATTGGTGACTCTAAATTGACCCTAGGTGTGAGTGTGAGAATGGATGGTTGTTTGGTGTGAGTGAGACAGGTCCCTCTTGTAAATGAGTCCCCATGACTCAACGAGGCTAGCCTGTATAAATAAAGGTTGAATGAATTTAACAGTTAACTTGCTGAGTCAGATTTGACTAATTCAAATTAGTTAGCTCTCAAGTTTGACTCCTTTAATCTACCGGTAGTCAATTTACAGATTTGACTTATTTAACTGAGTCAACTTGCAGGTTTGACTCATTTAATGTAGTCAACTTTTAGATTTGACTCTTTTAACTGAGTTAACTCACAGGTTTGACTCATTTAACAGTTAACTTGCAGAGTCAGATTTGACTTATTCAACTTAGTTAACTCTCAAGTTTGACTCATTTAATCTAGTCAATTTACAGATTTGACTCATTTAACCGAGTCAACTTGCAGGTTTGACTCATTTAATGTAGTCAACTTTCAGATTTGACTCTTTTAACCGAGTTCACTCACAGGTTTGACTCATTTAACAGAGTTTTAACTCACAGGTTTGACTCATTAAACCGAGTTAAATCATAGGTTTGGCTAATTTAAAACTAGTTAATTTGCAGGTTTGACTCATTTAACCCAGTTAACTCTCAGGTTTGACTCATTTAACAGTTAACTTGCAGAGTCAGGTTTGACTAATTCAAATGAGTTAACTCTCAAGTTTGACTCATTTAATCTAGTCAATTTACAGATTTGACTCATTTACAGTTAACTTGCAGAGTCAGGTTTGACCAATTTAAATGAGTTAACTCTCAAGTTTGACTCATTTAACAGTTAACTCTCAGGTTTGACTCATTTAACAGTTAACTCTCAGGTTTGACTCATTTAACAGTTAACTCTCAGGTTTGACTCATTTAACAGTTAACTTGCAGAGTCAGGTTTGACTCATTTAAACGACTTAACTCTCAGGGTTGACTCGTTTAACTGAATCAACTCGCAGGTTTGCCTAATTTAAATGAGTTAACTCGCAGCTTTAACTCATTTAACCCAGTTAACTGTCAGGTTTGACTCATTTAACAGAGTTAACTTGCAGGCTCAGGTTTGACTAATTCAAATGAGTTAACTCTCAAGTTTGACTGATTTAATCTAGTCAATTTACAGATTTGACTAATTTAACTGAATCAACTCGCATGTTTGACTCATTTAACTGAATTAACTCGCAGGTTTGACTCATTTAACTGAGTTAACTCACAGCTTTAACTCATTTATCTGAATCAACTCGCAGCTTTAACTCATTTAACTGAATCAACTCGCAGCTTTAACTCATTTAACTGAATCAACTTGCAGCTTTAACTCATTTAACTGAATCAACTCGCAGCTTTAACTCATTTAACTGAGTTAACTCTCAGCTTTAACTCATTTAACTGAGTTAACTCGGAGCTTTGACTCATTTAACTGAGTTAACTCGCAGCTTTAACTCATTTAACTGAGTTAACTCAGAGCTTTAACTCATTTCACTGAGTTAACTCTCACCTTTAACTCATTTCACTGAGTTAACTCTCAGCTTTAACTCATATAACTGAGTTAACTCAGCTTTAACTCATTTAACTGAGTCAACTCGCAGCTTTGACTCATTTAACTGTTAACTCGCATCTTTGACTCATTTAACTGAGTTAACTCGCAGCTTTGACTCATTTAACTGAGTTAACTCGCAGCTTTGACTCATTTCACTGAGTTAACTCACAGGTTTGGCTAATTTAAAACTAGTTAATTTGCAGGTTTGACTCATTTAACCCAGTTAACTCTCAGGTTTTACTCATTTAACAGAGTTAACTTGCAGACTCAGGTTTGACTAATTCAAACAAGTTAACTATCAGCTTTAACTCATTTAACTGAGTTAACTCTCAGCTTAACTCATTTAACTGAGTTAACTCTCAGCTTTAACTCATTTAACTGAGTTAACGTGCAGCTTAACTCATTTAACTGAGTTAACGCACAGCTTTAACTCATTTAACTGAGTTAACTCTCAGCTTTAACTCATTTAACTGAGTTAACTCTCAGCTTAACTCATTTAACTGAGTTAACTCTCAGCTTTAACTCATTTAACTGAGTTAACTCGCAGCTTTAACTCATTTAACTGAGTTAACTCGCAGCTTTAACTGATTTAACTGGGTTAACTCGCAGCTTTAACTCATTTAACTGGGTTAACTCGCAGCTTTAACTAATTTAACTGGGTTAACTCTCAGCTTTAACTCATTTAACTGAGTTAACTCGCAGCTTTAACTCATTTAACTGAGTTAACTTGCAGCTTTAACTGATTTAACTGGGTTAACTCTCAGGTTTGACTCATTTAACTGAGTTAACTCGCAGCTTTAACTCATTTAACTGGGTTAACTCGCAGCTTTAACTCATTTAACTGAGTTAACTCGCAGCTTTAACTCATTTAACTGCGGTAACTCGCAGCGTTAACTCGTCTAAAGTCTCAGCAGGTGAAAGTGATTTGGTGCAGCAGGTATAACTCACAGGTTGGCGAGTCCAGCTTTGCGCACGGCGCTGGAGATGGCCTTCACGGCCGTGCACAGGGAGTTGAGCAGGGTGGTCAGCTCCCCGGTGCCCCTGGCCCTCCTCCCCTCCTCCATGACGAAGCGGGTCACGGTGACCACGTTGGTGTCGAAGGTTCCCCGGTCGGACATGGCGGCGGGCGATCTGCAGCTCCTGAGGTCGGAGGAGAACTCGGAGCTTTTTAAAAAGGCGGAACTGGGCGGACTGGGAGGGAGGGGGCCAGTCAGGGCTGCGGGAGGGGCGGGGCCGCGCTGCGAACACGAGCACTATTGTGCAAAAATATGTGCGCACAAAACAGCTGATAAGAGCCGCAATCAGGCTGTGCGTGGAAGAATAGAAGGTGCAAACACCACGACAATATCAGAGTTTACGCAACAAAACTGTTGCAACCAACCGAGACAGATTACATCAAGTTGTGTTACACCATCATCCAACCAACATCCATCCATCCTCAGTTTAAAGCTATTTCCTTCCAGCTTCTGTTCCAGTGATTTAAACCAGAACATGTCAGACCTCATTATTAAAATTCATTCAACCTTTATTTAGTCAGGTTAATCCCATTGAGCCTCGAGGACATTTACAAGAGAGACCTGCTACAAACAAAGAATGATGACAACAGTTACAATAGACAATCATAAGAGAGGCATACTGATTTTTTTT
>JBBPBX010009577.1:41467-59806 GCA_038048925.1 Garcialebias charrua | reverse complement strand
CCACCTCACCTAATGAGCTTGTTTGATCCAAAATGGCCACCTCACCTAATGAGCTTGTTAGATTCAAAATGGCCATCTCACCTAATGAGCTTGTTTGATTCAAAATGGCTGCCTAACCTAATAAACTTGGTTGATCCAAAATGGCCACCTCACCTAATGAGCTTGTTTGATTCAAAATGGCTGACTCACCTAATATGCTGCTGGGATTGAAAATGGTCGACTCACCTAATTAGCTGGTTTGATTCAAAATGGCCGACTCACCTAATTAGCTGTTTGATTCAAAATGGCAAACTCACCTAATTATCTTGTTTGATTCAAAATGGCCGACTCACCTAATTAGCTAGTTTAATTCAAAATGGCAGACTCACCTAATTAAATAGTTTGATGCAAAATGGCCGACTCACCTAAATATCTAGTTTGATTCAAAATGGTCCCGTCACCTAATGAGCTTGTTTAATTCAAAATGGCCGACTCACCTAATTAATTCATTTGAATCAAAAAGGCCAACTCACCTAATTAGCTAGTTTCATTCAAAATGGCCGACTCACCTAATAAGCATGTATAATTCAAAATGGCCACCTCAACTAATTAGCTAGTTTGATTCAAAATGGCCGACTCACCTAATAAGCATGTATAATTCAAAATGGCCGACTCACCTAATTAGCTGGTTTGATTCAAAATGGCCGACTCACCTAATTAGCTGCTGTGATTGAAAATGGTCGACTCACCTAATTAGCTGGTTTGATTCAAAATGGCCGACTCACCTAATTAGCTGGTTTGATTCAAAATGGCCGACTCACCTAATTAGCTAGTTTGATTCAAAATGGCCGACTCACCTAATTAGCTAGTTTGATTCAAAATGGCCGACTCACCTAATTAGCTAGTTTGATTCAAAATGGCCGACTCACCTAATTAGCTGGTTTGATTCAAAATGGCCGACTCACCTAATTAGCTGGTTTGATTCAAAATGGCCGACTCACCTAATTAGCTGGTTTGATTCAAAATGGCCGACTCACCATAATTAGCTGGTTTGATTCAAAATGGCCGACTCACCTAATTAGCTGGTTTGATTCAAAATGGCCGACTCACCTAATTAGCTGGTTTGATTCAAAATGGCCGACTCACCTAATTAGCTGGTTTGATTCAAAATGGCCGACTAACATAATTAGCTGGTTTGATTCAAAATGGCCGACACCTAATTAGCTGGTTTGATTCAAAATGCGTCTCACCTAAGTAGCTTGTTTGATTCAAAATGGCCGTCTCACCTAAGTAGCTTGTTTGATTCAAAATGGCTGTCTCACTTAAGTAGCTTGTTTGATTCAAAATGGTAGCCTCACCTAAGTAGCTTGTTTGATTCAAAATGGCCGTCTCACCTAAGTAGCTTGTTTGATTCAAAATGGCCACCTCACCTAAGTAACTTGTTTGATTCAAAATGGCCGCCTCACCTAAGTAACTTGTTTCATTCAAAATGGCCACCTCACCTAAGTAACTTGTTTGATTCAAAATGGCCGCCTCACCTAATTAGCTAGTTTGATTCAAAATGGCTGACTCACCTAATTAGCTAGTTTGATTCAAAATGGCCGTCTCACCTAAGTAGCTTGTGTTTTGAACCTGCCTTGTATCCACCTTATTCCTAGCCCCCATGATGCCTTGCGCGAATTATGTGAACGACTTCCGCCGAAAGTCAGAACCGGCACTTTTGTTACACGCTAGCAACGCGCTAACCGGTTTTCGTCAGAGGTTTTAGGTCATAAAATATGTGGGAACACAAACTATCACAACTCAAATGTAGAGATATTGTTTTACCGCTACCTACAGCTGTTGAGGGGTGGGAGGACGACTTGAAGAAGTGGCCGAAAATAACGTAGACTAGCATGTTTAGCTACTAGCATACTTAGCTACTTTGACAGTTGCTTCAGATGGCGAAGCGATGAGCAATCTGAAAAGCTCTGAAGCTTATTAGTATCTTCACATTAACAAGGTTGGTCCTGTTATGTTAAGAGAGGTGGGACACTTTATTTAAACAAACATAAAGCCCAGTCTAAGCATTAAAACTCCACATCACCAGGTCCAGCTAACAATGATGTTGCTTTGGACTTTTGAGCTGCAAGATGTTTATCTGGACACCAACTGAGCACCTGGAGCTTGACATTTCTTTTGACAAAGACTTTACTGATTCACAAATGAAGCACCTTGAGAACTTTTAATAAAATACAGTAAATGAAAACAAATAATGAAATAGACAGGAAACGATCTTTAAAAACTTGATAATGACAAAAGTGACATTTAGATAGAAACAGTAGTTTAATCCAAAATTAACTGATATAGTGCACACAAAAACCTAACCTCCCACTAAACAGTAGACGTCCAGGGGACGTCGAGGTGACGTCTATATAGAGCCCGTTGGTCGAAGACCAATTCTAGACGTCGCCCCGACGTGCAAACAAGGTCTATTTTTGACGTCTAAATATGACCGCATTTGTACGTCGTATGAACGTCAGTTTTGGAGGTGATCTGGACCATGTTCACATAGTTAAACTTTTAGGACTATAAAAGTGCAGTTAGACAATTGATTTAATAAGAATGTTGTTTTTTAATAACATTTTAATGCATTTCCTCAATTTTTTTTTCTTTTTTTACAAATTAGACTTGTCCGTCGTTTGAGAGTCCAATTCTAGACGTCGCCCCGACGTGCAAACAAGGTCTAATTAGGACGTCTAACTATGACCGCATTTGTACGTCGGATGAACGTCAGTTTTGGACATTATCTGGACCTGGTTCACAGAGTTAAACTTTTAGGACCATAAATTTGCAGTTAGACAATTGATTTATTAAGATTGTTGTTTTTTTTTTTTTAATTTTTTATTGAGAAAGCCAGTTACATTACAATTATAGTTATATTGATTTCCTTCTCTTTTTACATTCTCAGTTTCCTCATTTTTCCTTTTTAACAAACCGAACAGCAGCTAGAGAAATAAAAAAATAATAATAATAAAATGAAAATAAACAAGATTGTTGTTTTTTAATAACATTTTAATGCATTTCCTCAATTCTTTTTTTCTTTTTTACAAATGTATATTATTTATTTGAAGAATATAATTATTGTTGTTGTTTGTTGTTGTTATTCATTCATTCAACCTTTAGGCAGGTTATATCTCATTCGATCGACTCATTTACAAGAAACCTCATTTATTCCACGACGTCGCGGTCACACATTCATTTCAGTAGGTGGCAGTACTTGTGTTTTTTTGCTTTCTTCCATTAAAAAACAAGAAGAAGAACTTCGGAACTCGAGCGTTATGATTGGATTGGCGGAGGTATCACGTGATCTGTTCCAACCAGTCAACGCCTCTCTTGTTGAACCGCCCTGGCTTGAATCTCAACCGTTGTTGTTTACTGTCTGTGCTGCGGTGATCACGGAGCTAAACTGTGTTCAGTCCATTTGTCACGGAACTCCTGCCCTAAACTTGCTGCAATCCATTCAGAAGTTGAAGGTAATTAGTTCTGTTTTATAGCTTTGTTCTCTTGAATTCTGTGGTCACGACGTACATGTAGCTAACAGCTAAGCTACATTGTGCTAACGTAAGCTAACTTGTGTCTACGACTGCGGCAGACGATGTAAAGGAAAATCGAACAGTACAGTTTAGAAAATAAATTCTATCCAAGTAAGCCGTATGCTACAAGTTTTGTTTGTTTCTTTGTTTTGCTTTGAGACTATCGAGGCCTGCACGCGTCTCCATTAACACGCATGTGCTGAGCGGCCAGCGTTGCTGTACAGCTTTGGGCAGCATTTTTGGAAAACTGTATTCACTACAGTGCTTACTTCCTCCGCGTGTTACAACGCCATCGCGTTCCTGAATGACTAGGTAATATGCCGTGTCTTTTTTTTCTTCCTTTTGTGTGTGTACACTGGGCGGGGGTCAGCTGGAAGGTGAAACGTTTCAGCATTAAAAAATAGAAGGAAAAAAACTGTCCAGATGACCTGAATTCAGACCAAAGCTTTTCAGTTACAAATGAATGAGTAAATATGAAATAAAAAAAAGCTTTAAAATGTCTCCTTCTATCTAATTTTACTTTGACTAGGCAAAATTAGATGAGTACTGTACTGTACTGTAAACTACATTCTGACTAATATCTCTGTCGCTCCAGTTGTGTTTATAAACAACTGTGTTTTTTTCTTTATATATATATATATATATATATATATATATATATAAATAAATAAATAAATATATATATAAATATATAATATATATATATATATAAATAAATTTGTGGAGCGTTGGTCCTAGAGGACATTTCACAGGTAATGCACCTTTTTGCTTCATCTTAATTATTTTGCATCGCTGAATAATCTTTTGTTTTTGTCCTCAGCAAGTGCAGCGCCTCAACCCAAGGACCTGTCAACGCCCAGTGAGTACCGGTATACATTACACTTTAAACCATTGTTTATTTTATCAGGCCTTGCAAAATAAAATTTATTTTATTATTTTTTTCATGGAAAACCGATGCCACTTCCAGATCAGAAATTGGAAGATGGGCATTCCCATTGCCTCAGGATGGTAAGTATTGAACAGTTAGCAGTGAGACACTTGGAAAAAAATGATCAACCACAGCCACCTTGCTGTTGGAGAGATTGTAATCAAGACATGTGTGTTTTTGTTTTATTTTTCCCCCCAGTGTTTCAGCGTATTCAACTTCTTCATTGACCTCGGCGATCGCCTAGCCCTACATCCCTCTCCCACCCTGTGCCAAAAAGGATAGAGACCATGGAGGATTTTGTGAGAGAGGAGCACCTCGTGACTCCAAATTTGCTACCCTGGTAGGTTTTACAAGTCTGGAGGAAAGCCGAGCATAACGCAGTACTGTACTGTACAACCAAACACTTTGAAGTGTCAGTGAACTATATCATGGATTTATTCCAACAGGTTCTGCAGATTTCCAGAATTGGAGGAAAGCACACCAAGGACTTTGTCTACAAATTTCTTGATAGGTATGTATCAACACACGCTCACCCACCCACTAACCATCTGAACTAAATATTTTACTTGCAAGTTCAGTATTTAGTTTTGTAAACTAAATATTTAGCTATCAAATTAAATATTTAATTTAGAACGACGTGTATTAATAACATGGTTAAAATATGACTGGAAAAAAATGATCAACCAGCCACCTTGCTGTTGGAGAGATAACATTGTAATCAAGAAATGTGTGTTTTTGTTTTATTTTTCCCCCCAGTGTTTCAGCGTATTCAACTTCTTTGACCTCGGCGATCGCCTACACCGTATACATCCCACCTCTTCAGCTGTGCCAAAAAGGATAGAGACCATGGAGGATTTTGTGAGAGAGGAGCACCTCGTGACTCCAAATTTGCTACCCTGGTAGGTTTTACAAGTCTGGAGGAAAGCCGAGCATAACGCAGTACCGTACAACCAAACACTTGGAAGTGTCAGTGAACTGTATCATGGATTTATTCCAACAGGTTCTGCAAATTTCCAGAATTGGAGGAAAGCACACCAAGGACTTTGTCTACAAATTTCTTGATAGGTATGTATCAACACACGCTCACCCACCCACTAACCATCTGAACTAAATATTTTACTTGCAAGTTCAGTATTTAGTTTTGTAAACTAAATATTTAGCTATCAAATTAAATATTTAATTTAGAACGACGTGTATTAATAACATGGTTAAAATTTGACTGGAAAAAAATGTTTTCTCTAAACTAAAATATTGCTGTTGATTTTTGTAACTTTGCTAATGGCACCTCATAGATATGAAAATGTTTGGCAACTCGAGTGCGTTTTGCAGCAATTTTTTAACTGATGTGCTGATGTGGAGTCAGTTCCCACCTGCCTGAAGACTGCCACCATCATCCCAGTCCCAAAAAGCTCCACAGTGACTGGTCTGAATGACTATAGACCGGTGGCTCTCACCCCGATAGTCGCTAAATGTTTTGAGAAACTGGTCATGTCCCACATCAAGACAACCGTCAACATCAGCGAGGACCCTCATCAATACATAGTTCCCAGACACGCCCCCAGTATTGTGCAAACCGGTTTTTGCACCACATCTGTAGGCAGAAGAAGGCAAGATGGCGAACTAGCAGAGCAAATTATACGGACAATAACACGAGCTACCACAGCTTTACCAAGGAACAAGAGCAAACTGGCAGTGGTCGAGTAAAATGAGTTTGAGAAAGAGATCATGGCAGACGAATCAGACAACTTGTCACAAAGTAGTTACTCCGATATCATTAATTATTTAATTAATACAAGGAGCGAGCGCAGACCGGCTTCACAACACACTGACTTCACAGCTTTAAATCCAAAAAAGATGTGTAAACTGTCTCAATCATATCTAACCAGCTAAATAAAGGTTTAACTAAAATAACACACAGCCAACAAAAGTCCAGGCTGAACACGGACCAGGACTATCACTTTTGAGTCTTACCGTGTTGGAAGTTAGCATGTTGTTAGCATCTGGAGCGAGGCTCGCCGGAGCTCAGGTCGGACGGCGTGCATCCGCTGAGGCGGCCGCGGAGGCACGTCCACGTCCCATGGGACCGACGCGTCGCCCGCACGACTTGGCTCCAGTCCTCCTTTCCCCACTGGGGTGGTCTCCATGCCGGTCCGGAGGACCGGCTTGGACCGTGAGGCCAGCCATTGTTGCGTTAGCGAGATGCTAAGCTAACCACAGCATGCAAGACGGTGTCGCTAAATAATGAAAAAAAAACCAGCTCTAACACACAGACAGTTGTACTCTAACATTGTTTCATAAAATGATTTATGTAGAATATTTTGTTTACCGGCCAAAGGCAGATGTCTTCAGAGCAGATCCGAGCAGAGTTGGGGCTGCAAGCTGCAGCTGTCAGCTCCTCCGATGAGATAAATCCTTCATGTTTACTTTTTTTTTTGATTGAGTGAAACCTGCGCGTTGCCCAAACGTCTACCCGACTGGAACAACCACTGACACAACACGAAGTAACCATTGTAATTAATTAGAAATTAACAAAAAAAACAACGTGAAAAATGGACATCCATTTGAATGCGCTCAAACTGCAGCTAAACCTACAAGTGGGAGGGTCAAACAGGACAACCCACAGATGTGACGTCACATGGGAACTATGTATACGCATACCGTGAGAACCGATCAACAGAGGACGCCATCTCCTCTGTGGTCCACACTGCTCTCACCCACCTGGATCAGAAGGACTCATACGTGCGTCTGCTCTTTGTGGACTTCACATCTGCCTTCAACACCATGATCCCCCAAACTCTGATAGACAAACTATCCACACTTGGACTAAGCCCCTCCATCTGTAACTGGGTACTAGACTTCTTAACAAACAGACCACAGTCCGTGAAGATCCACAACTTCTCCTCCTCCACCATCACCCTCAGCACTGGCTCTCCTCAAGGATGTGTGCTGAGCCCTCTTCTGTTCACTCTGCTCACATATGATTGTACAGCCACACATCCAGGCTGTCATATTGTTAAGTTTGCAGATGATACAGCTGTGGTGGGATGCATCACAGATAATGATGAATCCAGCTACAGACAGGAGGTGGAACATCTGGAGAGCTGGTGCAAAGAGAACAACCTTCACATGAATGTGAAGAAGACGAAGGAGATGATTGTGGACTTCAGAAGGAACAAACACACCCACACCCCACTGTATATAGGTGGATCTGCGGTGGAGGTGGTCTCCAGCTACAAGTACCTGGGTGTACACTTGAATGATAACCTCAGCTGGAGCAATAACACCACCAGCCTGATCAAGAAAGGACATCAAAGACTCTACTTCCTCAGACGGCTGAGACGAGCTGGTCTGAGAAGCTCAGTCCTCACCTCGTTCTACAGGTGTGCAGTGGAGAGCGTCCTGTGCTCCAGCATCAACGTGTGGCATGGAGGCTGCACAGTTGCAGAGAGGAAAGCTCTACAGAGAGTGGTGAAGGCTGCACAGAAGTCTGTTGGAGTCAGTCTCCCCACCATCACAGACATTTACACCTCCAGATGCAGAAAAAGAGCCACCTGCATCATGAAAGACCTCACTCACCCAGCACACTCACTCTTTGCACCACTCCCCTCGGGACGGAGGTTGAGGAGCATCAAATGTAGAACCACTAGACTGAGGAACAGCTTCTACCCTGAGGCTGTCAGACTCATGAATAAATAAATAATAAGAATAAACACTGCAAAATGTCACATCATGTTGATACTGATCTGTTTCTTGTTGCTGCGTTCATCTGTGACCATCTGCTCATAATGACTCATGTTCGTGCTGCTGTTTATAATGATGTTTTTCTACTACATTAGGGCTTAGTGTATTACTAGCTGATGTCTCTCTTAGTTAATCCTAGATGTTATTATTGTTTTTCTCTTGCATTTGTTGTTGGATGTAACTGGGACCCTGTGTACATAATCTCGTTTTCAACACATGTACTACATGCGGTGCAAATGACAATAAATTCTCTCTGACTCTGACTCAAATTTGGCAGCACGATGTCTCAGTGGTTAGCACTATTGTCTCACATCAAGAAGGTCCTGGGTTCAATCCCCGGTTGGACCTGGAGTGTTTCTGTGGAGTTTGCATGTTCTTCTCGTGCTTGCGTGGGTTTTATCCGAGTACTCCGGTTTCCTGCAACAGATCCAAAACATGCATGTTCTGCCTTCAGGTCCAGGCCTCCCTTGAAAAAAAGATCTGTGATCTCTATGGGATTTGCCTGCTTAAATAAAGGTTAATAAATAAAAATGTGTGTTAGTGTGTTAACTAGTGTTCTAAGTGATTGGCAAAAACTCAAAGCCACCTATCAACATTTGCTGGGATGGATGTTTTTATTTATTTATTAATCAGGGAGATCCCAGCAAGACACTGTGCATTTTCCAGGTTGCCCTTGCATATTGCTAATTACTTTTTGTTTTTGTTTGTTTTTTTGCAAATGCAGATGGAATCATGAATGGAGATTCTGCAGCAACAAAGGATTTTATAAGGACTCATGCTGCAGAGCATTTAAAACATGCAAAGGAGGACATGGGCTCACACTGGACAATTAACACAACTGGCACAACTGGTAGAGCTGCTGCCTCTCAGCGAGCAGGTCCCCGGTTCAAATCCCGGTCCGGGGGCCTTTCTGGGTGAAGTTTGCATGTTCTCTCCGTGCATGCGTGGGTTTTCTCCGGGGGCTCCAGTTTCCTCCAACAGTCCAAAAACATGCATGTTAGACTGATGGGGACTCTATGACCTTGGGTGTGAGTGAGACAGGTCTCTCTTGTAAATGAGTCCCCGTGGCTCAACGAGGCTAGCCTGTATAAATAAAGGTTGAATGAAAAAATGTGCCACAAAGAAGTGGAGGTGGGGCTTTCACACTGTACATTTAATGCACCACGAAGAAGTGGACACTGGACATTTAATGCACCACGAAGAAGTGGACACTGGACATTTAATGCACCACAAAGAAGTGGACACTGGACATTTAATGCACCACAAAGAAGTGGACACTGGACATTTAATGCACCCCAAAGAGGTGGAGGACATAGGGTCACACAGGACATTTAAAACGTGCCACATAGAAGTGGAGGATACGGGCTCACACAGAACTGAGGAACACTTTTTTGGGGGGGAGATGCAAATAGGTGCTGGGCATAAAATTAGAATATTGTGGAAAAAGTTATTTATTTCAGTAATTCCATTCAAAAAGTAAAACTTCTATACAGTATTACTGTATATTCATTCACACAGACTGATATATTTAAAAATAATCTTAAAGGTGCTATGTGTAACTTTCTGTAGAGTGCAGAACTTAGAAAAAAATTTCAACAGGCAAAGCATTCTGATCCCTCCCCCTCAGAGCCATATATGGCTCTGAGGGGGAGGCTCTGCTGAAATTCAAGCTCTGTTTTTATTGGCTGATTCAAATTCAAGCTCTGTTTTTAATTGGCTGGTTACAAACTCTGTTTTTATTGGCTGTCATTGTCCTGGTCACTCTGTGTTTTTAGTGTTTTTATAAATGCTGATAGAGAAGCAAGGGGACTATAGTTTTTTTCAGAGATTACTTTGTCTAACATCAGTTTGTCAGTAGATAGTGACAGAGTGAAGAAATATGTTAAAAATATATTGTTTGAAAAGTTACAGACTACATTACAATCTTACATACCCCAGCTTTAATGCTGATGATTATAACTGACAACTAATGAAAACTCCAAATTCATTATCAGTAAATTACATTACTTGAGATCAATTAAAAAATGATTTTTATAGATGTTGGCCAACTGAAAAGTATTAACATGGTAGCATGGTCCTTAGCCCCAACTATTGAAAGATGTACATATTGTACATTTCATGTTCATACATCTCAGTTGGCCAACATTTATAAAAATACTTTATTTTTATTGAGCTCAAGTAGTAGTCTAATTTTCTGAGATACTGAATTTAGGGTTGTCATTGGTTGTCAGTTTTAATCATCAACATTAAAATAAATAAACATTTGAAATATATCAGTCTGTGTGTAATGAATATTTCACTTTTTGAATGGAATTCCTGAAATAAAACAACTTATTTAAAATATTATGACCAGCACACTTTGTACAGATTATTTTTGTGGTGAGGGGACTGTAATTTTATACAGCTTTTTTATTTCTCTTGTTACTGCCTGCTATATCAAAAAGACAAATGAAGGCATGTTAAAAAAAATTTGTTAAGTACAGACCAAAAATGAAGGCATGTTAAATTTTTTTTATTGTTTATGTTAAGTACGGCCAAAGAATGAAGGCATTTAAAAAAAAAAATTATGTGAAGTACAGACCCAAGTGAGCTGTGTACTTTTATAGATTTGTTTGTGTATTTTGTGTTGCCACCAGTTGATAAGTTCCGTAATGTAAAGCTTTTTTTTTAAGTTACCAAAGGTGGAATTCTCAATTTTATGTGTTATGCTGTTCCTTTAAATTGTGTCAAATAAACAGGATAAAGGTAAAATTTATGGAGTGATTTGTAAAACTTAATCCAACTGTTTGTAGGATTTTAAAGCTGCGGATGCGGATGGTCAAATGTATTTCCCTAGATTTGTTTGCCTCAACGCAATTTTAAAGTAGATTCATTATACTTTTTATATGCATAGCATGATTTTGACAAGCAGCATGTAAAGTGACTAAAATAAGTTAAATATAATAGCCTAATTAGAATAAGCTAAATACAGTAAGTTATTGACGTCAGATAGACGTCTAATGTAGACGCCTTTTAGACGTCAGGAATATAGACGTCTAATGTAGACGCCTTTTAGACGTCAGGAATATAGACGTCTTTTAGACGTCGGGAAAAAGACGTCATCTGGCGTAACGTTTTCGACCTTCCAGGGACCTGATTTCGACGTCCAGAAATGACCTGAAAAAGACGTCGTATAGACGTCTCCTTGCTCAGTGGGCTTGTAAGAAGGTTAACAGTCAACTATTGTACATAACAAATTAATCATTTTAGCAAATACTTTTCTAATGTAATATAGTTAACATATCCTTTAAAAAAACATGTTAAGAGTTGTGTTACGTTTACAGCAAGTACACCAGTACTGTACATGTTTGAGAAAAATGTTTACATTTAATGTCTTCTCACTTCTCACTTGAAATAAGCTGGCATCCTTTGCGTGTGAATGCTGGAATGATTACATTGACACACCACACTCTTGCAGCAGGTCCCTCACTGTGAAACCACGATCACCCATCACCTCATCTCCAGCACGCAGATAGTCCAGAAACCCAGAGTTCTGTGTTATATACCTGTCACTGCATTTACCACCATAAGCATCTGAAATAAACATGATTATTCCAGAGGGAGAAACAGCCAATAAATATTTCACAGTGTTATTTGCATGTATGATTCACTTCTGGAGTCCAAGTTTTTAGCTTTCTGCAAAACATGTTGCTTTAATTGTTTCACGGGGCAACCATAGAATAAGGTCGTTGGTTTGTTCTGACATTATGTCAATCCACATTCCAACAGTCATGCTGCATGTGACTGGTGGTGTTGAGCAGCTCCACACTCTCATCAAGCCCATCTGAAAGTAAAAGTACATTATACAAACATTAGGGTTCATTTATGAACACACACACACACACACCTATATTATATATATATATATATATATATATATATATATATATATATATATATCTATATATATATATATATATATATATAGTATATATATATATATATATATATATATATAAACACACACCTATATTATATATATATATATATAGATAGATATGTATAAATAAACGCACACACAGCATACATATATAGGTGCGTGTGTTTATTTGCCAGTTATGAACGAAAATATTAGTATAATTTAATTACTGACTACATAAAATCATAACACTAAAAGCTGTCTCTTAAATCATACCTGGTGTTCTCGATCCTCTGGAGGATACGGTGACTTTTTTCAGGTGGTTTCTCGTAGCCCAGCCACAAAGAAGGATGCAGGTTTTTCTTATCGGAGCATGTTCAACACACACTAGTTGCAGCCACAAATTCAGCTTCGTCTGATTATTCGTACAGCCACGAACAGCGCAACAGGTACCCGAGCTCCACAAGACATCTTCGTGACAATATTAGCTCAAAATAACAGAAAACAGAACTTTAACAGAACTTCTACGATGCGCGCAGATTAGCAAGCAAACAACGAGGAGCCAATGCAAAAATTCTACTTCCGGGGTCAAACGGAAGTACGACACATTATCGCTTCTACAGTGACACCCCTAAGAATAAGGTGGATATTGCCTTGTATATTGAACCAAGATGGCGCCCTGATTCAAAATGGCCGCCTTACCTAATGAGCTTGGTTGATTCGAAATGGCCACCTCAACTAATTAGCTAGTTTGATCCAAAATGGCCGCCTCATCTAACTAGCTTGTGTATTGAACCTGCCTTGTATATTGCCTTGTATATTGAACCAAGATGGTGCCCTATGTTACTCAGTTTCTCTGAAAACTCAAGCCCCATTCATTCCCTATGGGAAATTTAGGATTTTTGTTAGCGAAATATTTCGCCATGGTAACTCCGATTGCTTAGAAAAGTAATAGCACACATCTCTGAGTCGGGCCGGTCGTTTTGATATAACTTTTGTGGGGGTGCACGTTACGGTTCGGGCCGTATTAAAGTTGAAAAAGATAACTTTTTCTGGTGTAGAATAATAAGTGGGCAGTAACCAACTAGTTCCTGGATTTGGAGATTCATTACGTCTTTGTTCGCAAATTACGTTGCCATGGTAACTCGAAATGCCAATAAAAGTAATAGCACACATCAGGGGGCCGAGCCGGTCGTTTTGATATAACTTTTGTGGGGGTAGACATTGTGGTTCGGGCCGCATTAACGGTGAACGACAATGTAGACACGTTCGAGCACAATAACAGGTGGCTTCCATGCATTTGGCTTCCATGCATTTACATGCAATGGCAGCCCCCAATAATGTGTGTTAGTGTGTTAACTAGTGTTCTAAGTGATTGGACAAAACTCAAAGCCACCTATCAACATTTGCTGGGATGGATGTTTTTATTTATTTATTTATTAATCAGGGAGATCCCAGCAAGACACTGTGCATTTTCCAGATTGCCTTTGCATATTGCTAATTACTTTTTGTTTTTGTTTGTTTTTTTGCAAATGCAGATGGAATCATGAATGGAGATTCTGCAGCAACAGAGGATTTTATAAGGACTCATGCTGCAGAGCATTTAAAACATGCAAAGGAGGACATGGGCTCACACTGGACAATTAACACAACTGGTAGAGCTGCTGCCTCTCAGCGAGCAGGTCCCCGGTTCAAATCCCGGTCCGGGGGCCTTTCTGGGTAGAGTTTGCATGTTCTCTCCGTGCATGCATGGGTTTTCTCCGGGTGCTCCAGTTTCCTCCAACAGTCCAAAAACATGCATGTTAGACTGATGGTGACTCTATGACCTTGGGTGTGAGTGAGACAGGTCTCTCTTGTAAATGAGTCCCTGTGGCTCAACGAGGCTAGCCTGTATAAATAAAGGTTGAATGAAAAAATGTGCCACAAAGAAGTGGAGGTGGGGCTTTCACACTGTACATTTAATGCACCACGAAGAAGTGGACACTGGACATTTAATGCACCACGAAGAAGTGGACACTGGACATTTAATGCACCACGAAGAAGTGGACACTGGACATTTAATGCACCACAAAGAAGTGGACACTGGACATTTAATGCACCACAAAGAAGTGGACACTGGACATTTAATGCACCACAAAGAAGTGGACACTGGACATTTAATGCACCACAAAGAGGTGGAGGACATAGGGTCACACAGGACATTTAAAACGTGCCACATAGAAGTGGAGGATACGGGCTCACACAGAACTGAGGAACACATTTTTGGGGGGGAGATGCAAATAGGTGCTGGGCATAAAATTAGAATATTGTGAAAAAGTTATTTATTTCAGTAATTCCATTCAAAAAGTAAAACTTCTATACAGTATTACTGTATATTCATTCACACAGACTGATATATTTAAAAATAATCTTAATGCTGATGATTATAACTGACAACTAATGAAAACTCCAAATTCATTATCAGTAAATTACATTACTTGAGATCAATTAAAAAATGATTTTTATAGATGTTGGCCAACTGAAAAGTATTAACATGGTAGCATAGCCCCAACTATTGAAAGATGTACATATTGTACATTTCATGTTCATACATCTCAGTTGGCCAACATTTATAAAAATACTTTATTTTTATTGAGCTCAAGTACCGTATTCGTCGGCGTATAAGTCGCACCGGAGTATAAGTCGCACCAACCTAATTATGCCCAATTAAATGGAAAAATCAACGTATAAGTTGCACCGGCCTATAAGTCGCACCGGCCTATAGGTCGCACCTCACGTGAACTGGTGTTTTGCCCAAAATGGACTGGCTGCCAAATTGTTTGGAAGGACTTTTGACAAGATTATCACATAAAAACTACAGTATTTTGTTTGATGTGTCTTAGTTGAACTTTTCATTAATAAATGAACATTATTTTGGACTGGCTGCCAAATTGTTTGGAAGGACTTTTGACAAGATTATCACATAAAAACTACAGTATTTTGTTTGATGTGTCTTAGTTGAACTTTTCATTAATAAATGAACATAATCATTATAAAAATAACAGTTGAAAAGAGTAATTTTCACTTGTCTTCAAGGCGCATCTCTGTGAAACGAGTCCACACTATCTTGTCATGGTTATAACTCATTTTAATACTCCTGGTGATAAATAAATAAATATAAGCCCTAAAATAAACCTGGTCTTGTGTGGGGTGTTATAACCTAGTTTTTTTTTTTTTTTATCGCTGACAGAATCTAGATTTGGTCAAGTAACCTGCCAAATAGCTACAAATTTTAATAATACAAATTATCAGCCAGCCACCAACACATCATATATATTTATAATTTTTATTACTAATATTGAAGGATGGACGCAGCTGATAGCAGGACAAGAAAACTTCCTGCAAAGATAAGTGTAGGCTTTCTGGTAGGCTAAATCTCGTTCAAATTAAAAATGACTGGAGAAAAATTATTTCCAGCTGCTATTTTTGTTAGTTAATGTCTGTTTTTTTCCATTATTTGAGAGAAAAAATGATTTTAGAAATAAAGTCAGAGTCAGAGAATCTTTATTATCATTTGCACCACATGTGGTACATGTGATGAAACGAGATTATGTACACAGGGTCCCAGTTACATCCAACAATAAAATGTAAAAGAAGAACAATAATAACATCTAAGATATGAACTAAGAAAAACATCAAGTTAAAATACACTGTACACTGAATAAAAAATACACACATCACTAATATCATAGAAAACCATTACTCCAGACAGCACCTGTGTGAGCAGATGTGCACAATGAACACAGCAACATAAAACAGATCATCAGCAACATAAAACAGATCATCAGCAACATAAAACAGATCATCAGCAACAAGAAACAGATCAGCAGCAACATGAAACAGATCAGCAGCAACATGATGTGATATTTCACAGTGATTATTCTGGTTATTTATTCATGAGTCTAACAGCCTCAGGGTAGAAGCTGTTCCTCAGTCTAGTGGTTCTACACTTGATGCTCCTCAACCTCCGTCCTGAAGGGAGTGGGGCAAAGAGTGAGTGTGCTGGGTGAGTGGGGTCTTTCATGATGCAGGTGGCTCTCTTCCTGCATCTGGAGGTGTAGATGTCTGTGATGGTGGGGAGACTGACTCCAACATCTTCTGTGCAGCCTTCACCACTCTCTGTAGAGCTTTTCTTTCTGCAGCTGTGCAGCCTCCATGCCACACGTTGATGCTGGAGCACAGGATGCTCTCCACTGCACACCTGTAGAAGGAGGTGAGAACTGGGCTGCTCAGACCAGCTCGTCTCAGCCGTCTGAGGAAGTAGAGTCTCTGATGACCTTTCTTGATCAGGCTGGTGGTGTTGTTGCTCCAGCTGAGGTTATCATTCAAGTGTACACCCAAGTACTTGTAGCTGGAGACCACTTCCACTGCAGATCCTCTTCTGTTCAGTGGGGTGTGGGTGAGTTTGTTCCTGTGAAGTGGATACATATTTTTTTAAATCTATTATAAAAAGCAGTGTTTGAGTTGTTACACTGTTTAATATATAATTGCCAGATTCACTCACATGTCACAACTGATGGTAAGGCTGGTGCACCTCTCTTACCGACCGGTTTCTCCAGCATGTATCCCAATAGATGAAAAGTATCCCGTCATAAATTTCCGTCCGTAGGATGGTCCTGTCAAACACACACACAAATGTAAAATGTTATCTGATGTACTGCGGTCAAACCAGTCAACATTAGTTCTCTCTTAAAGATTTGTGTGGCTCATACATGGTGCATTACAATAAGAGAAACAGAAAGTGCCCCTGCAGTCAAAAAACAATGAGAGAAATGAGATACATACAGTATTTATAAACAATATACAATTATGCCATACTTATTACTTTCACATACCTATAATATATCAAGAATAAATATGTCAGTTTTAGATTTTGTATAAAAGAGCAAGTCAAAGTACCTCAAAATGCCTCTTTCAGTTTGCTTTTCTATGACCTCTATTCAAAATTCATATTTCATGTTCAGTGTTACAAAGAAGAAGTTAATATTTATTTGTTTGATGGCTGTTACTATTTTTCCTGAAAAGGTGCTTACGATCGAGATGTATATATATATATATATATATATATATATATATATATATATATATATATATATATATATATATATATATATATATATATATATATATATATATAGTAAACACCTTTTCAGGAAAAAATAGTAACAGCCATCAAACAAATAAATATTAACTTCTTCTTTGTAACACTGAACATGAAATATGAATTTTGAATAGAGGTCATATATATATGTGTGTATGTATGTGTGTAAGCATATATACACACACACTTTTGTTTAATCAATCAACATTTTCAATAGAAGTTATAGATAAGCAAACTGAAATTAGCATTTTGAAGTACTTTGAATTGCTGTTTACCCCAAAATCTAAATTAAAACTATGACATATTTATTCTGGATGTATTATAGGTACGTGAAGGTAATAGGTACGAGATAAATGTAAATGTCTAATAATTATGCCTCTCTCATTATTTTATTATTATTATTATATATTTTTTGGCCTGCAAGAGGACCCCTGCTGGTCCATTACTGTAACGCACCATGTTTACACACAATGCCTAGAGAAAGCTAACGTCAGCTAGCTTGTATTTACAAGTTTTGCTCATTTTATCGCAGTATACAGTATTGTCCATAAACTTTGATACATACTTGGTAAACTGAAGAAAGTACAGCACGTTCCAAATCTGCGTCCGACACGTTGTTGTGTCTTTACAAGTTGTGCTCCTTACAAAACTTTCTGACACTCATTACCGAGTTGTGGAGCTCCATGGCGACGCAAAACGTTACTGATTTCAGAGTGTGGTTTTCCTCTCTCAGAAAGTTCGATAATTAATTCAGAAAACGGTTCAAGTGCAGCCATTGCCTGTTATTTAGGAATGGTTTGTTTTTATGCCGTCTTTCTTCTCCGCTGTTATTCTTTGGCGACTTCCGGTACGTCATTTCCGGTATCGCTACAAATTAAAACAACAACTGTACTTACGCAAAAACCAAATCGCACCCTTTTTTTATATTTGCAATTTCTGTTTTTCTAATTTCGTTTTAAAAATGAAATAACGAAAAAACCGTTTAAAAACCGTTTTTTTAATTTCGTTTTAAAACGAAAAAACCAAATAACCAAAGCTTGTTTGGTTATTTGGTTTTTATTTTGAAACGGAATAACGA
>JBBPBX010009577.1:12191-41438 GCA_038048925.1 Garcialebias charrua | reverse complement strand
ATATATATATGTATATATATATACTGTATATATATACTGTATATATAAACACCTTTTCAGGAAAAAATAGTAACAGCCATCAAACAAATAAATATTAACTTCTTCTTTGTAACACTGAACATGAAATATGAATTTTGAATAGAGGTCATATATATATGTGTGTGTGTATGTATGTGTGTAAGCATATATACACACACACTTTTGTTTAATCAATCAACATTTTCAATAGAAGTTATAGATAAGCAAACTGAAATTAGCATTTTGAAGTACTTTGAATTGCTGTTTACCCCAAAATCTAAATTAAAACTATGACATATTTATTCTGGATGTATTATAGGTACGTGAAGGTAATAGGTACGAGATAAATGTAAATGTCTAATAATTATGCCTCTCTCATTATTTTATTATTATTATTATATATTTTTTGGCCTGCAAGAGGACCCCTGCTGGTCCATTACTGTAACGCACCATGTTTACACACAATGCCTAGAGAAAGCTAACGTCAGCTAGCTTGTATTTACAAGTTTTGCTCATTTTATCGCAGTATACAGTATTGTCCATAAACTTTGATACATACTTGGTAAACTGAAGAAAGTACAGCACGTTCCAAATCTGCGTCCGACACGTTGTTGTGTCTTTACAAGTTGTGCTCCTTACAAAACTTTCTGACACTCATTACCGAGTTGTGGAGCTCCATGGCGACGCAAAACGTTACTGATTTCAGAGTGTGGTTTTCCTCTCTCAGAAAGTTCGATAATTAATTCAGAAAACGGTTCAAGTGCAGCCATTGCCTGTTATTTAGGAATGGTTTGTTTTTATGCCGTCTTTCTTCTCCGCTGTTATTCTTTGGCGACTTCCGGTACGTCATTTCCGGTATCGCTACAAATTAAAACAACAACTGTACTTACGCAAAAACCAAATCGCACCCTTTTTTTATATTTGCAATTTCTGTTTTTCTAATTTCGTTTTAAAAATGAAATAACGAAAAAACCGTTTAAAAACCGTTTTTTTAATTTCGTTTTAAAACGAAAAAACCAAATAACCAAAGCTTGTTTGGTTATTTGGTTTTTATTTTGAAACGGAATAACGAAAGAATGAACCATACACGGATTCTGTGTACTTTTATAGATTTGTTTGTGTATTTTGTGTTGCCACCAGTTGATAAGTTCCGTAATGTAAAGCTTTTTTTTTAAGTTACCAAAGGTGGAATTCTCAATTTTATGTGTTATGCTGTTCCTTTAAATTGTGTCAAATAAACAGGATAAAGGTAAAATTTATGGAGTGATTTGTAAAACTTAATCCAACTGTTTGTAGGATTTTAAAGCTGCGGATGCGGATGGTCAAATGTATTTCCCTAGATTTGTTTGCCTCAACGCAATTTTAAAGTAGATTCATTATACTTTTTATATGCATAGCATGATTTTGACAAGCAGCATGTAAAGTGACTAAAATAAGTTAAATATAATAGCCTAATTAGAATAAGCTAAATACAGTAAGTTATTGACGTCAGATAGACGTCTAATGTAGACGCCTTTTAGACGTCAGGAATATAGACGTCTAATGTAGACGCCTTTTAGACGTCAGGAATATAGACGTCTGTTGGACGTCGGAAAAAAGACGTCTTTTAAGACGTCGGGAAAAAGACGTCTTTTATATACCATATTCACCGGTGTATAATATGCTCCTGTGTATAACACGCTTTGTCCAATTTTTGGGAATAAATCAGAAAAAAATGTACATTATACGCTTCGGTGTTTAATACACGCTGCCGTTGCAGTCTTTTTTATGGCCACTAGATGTCGCCAAACCCTCCCCGACGCGACGTAACGCGTCATCCACCGCTGACGTTATGCATCGCCATACCGCTGAGACAACCTGGAAATGCGGTCCAGTGTACAACGAGAGCTGAATTTCATTAAAATTTAACTACAGAAATGCCTAAAAATATATTTGTCAGCTGAATATATATGTTAACGTGTCTCTGTTTAATTTTTGTTAATAAATGATTACAAATCAGCTGAATTTAAAATGTAAACACGATGTGCGCACACACAACAGGCCCCGTTTGGAGCGAGAGCTGAATTTAATTAAAATTAAACTACCGTACAGAAACACTTAAAAAAAATTGTTAGCTGAATATATATATTAACGTGTCTCGGTTTAATTTTTGTTAATAAATGATTACAAATCAGCTGAATTTTGAACGTAAACAACATGATACGCGCACCCAGAAACGGTTGACTGCGTAGCAAGAACTGAATTTAATTAAAATAAAACTACCGTACAGAAACACTTAAAAAAAAATGTGTTAGCTGAATATATATGTTAACGTGTCTCGGTTTAATTTTTGTTAATAAATGATTACAAATCAGCTGAATTTTGAACGTGAACAACATGATGCGCGCACCCAGAAACGGTTGACTGCGCAGCAAGAGCTGAATTTAATTAAAATAAAACTACCGTACAGAAACACCTAAAAATATATATATTTGTTAGCTGAATATATATATATGTTAACGTGTCTCGGTTTAATTTTTGTTAATAAATACACTTTGATGGTTACAACATAAATATTAGCGGCTTTAAAATTAATACACACTCACCCCGCCCATAAAAATGACAGAAACAGATACCGTTTACAGTTTTTATTCAAACAAATTATTTACACTACTATTTACACTATTCAAAACCTTCAAAGTCTTCATCTTCCGTGTCGCTGGCAAACAGTTCAGCCATCACACGGTCCAGCTCACCGGTACTCAAAGGCCCAGGCTGTTCCTCCTCCTCCTCCTCCTCCTCGCTGGTGTCCTCTGCTCCATCTGGCCATGGGATGATCCCAGCCTTAATGAATCCAGACTGGATTATTTTTGTGGAAATTGATTTCCAGGCCTTGTCGATCCAGTCGATCGCCTGCAGGAACATGGCGTGGCGCATGCGGCCTGTAGCTGTAAAGCTGTGTTCCCCATCAATCATCCACTGCTCCCACAAGCGGCGCAAAGCTGCTTTAAAACTCCTGTTCACAGATATGTCTAATGGCTGGAGAACCTTTGTGAGTCCACCTGGAATGATGGCAGGGATGGAGTTTGTCGTTTTTATCTTGTCTTTTACAGCTGGCGTAATGTGGGCTCTCATACTGTCCATGACCAAAACAGCTTTTTTAGATAAAAAAAAAAACGTCTGGCCGCTTGCTGTAACATCTGGCCATCCACACATGCATCATACCACAGTCCATCCATCCTTTTTCGTTCACCTCCACAACCACACTTGCTAGAAAGTTGTCTTTAGGCATGGTTTTTCTTTTAAAAATCACCATGGGTGGCAGCTTTGCCCCATCCGCACAGCAGGCGAGGACCACGGTGAAGTGGGACTTTTCATGTCCTGTGGTCATGATGGAGACGCTCTTCTCACCTTTGTTTGATACACTCCTAGACATTGGCAAATCGAATGTAAGTGGTACTTCATCCATATTCAAAATTTGTGCTGGCAAGATGTGGTGGTCCTGGACTTGGCGGGCGACGAATGCGCGGAAGCTGGCGACCCTTCTCCTCAAAGTACGCTGGAAGCTTCTGGCACATCGTGGTACGCGCCCTCAGAGAAAGCTGGTTTCTACACATGAATCTGTAGCACCACGATGCACCGCCAGCAAACTCCAAAATGTCCATGTTTTTGGCTAGAGCCATGGTGTGCAGCCACAGCTGGACAGTGGAGACGCCTCTCACAGCAGCGCGTTCTTCCAGAACCCACTGTTTGACCTGTTCCTCAAGATGAGGCCAGCGGGCCTTCTTCCCTCTGTTCGCCCTCTTCGATCGCTTCATGGCGGTCAGCGAGACCTCCGCCTTTCTCCACAAGCAAACACAGGCCTCGTTCACCCCAAAATGACGACCCGCTGCTCTGTTGGTGTTTTCCGCAGCGAATTTCACGACCTGCAGCTTAAATTCTGCAGTATAGGACTTTCTTTTTGGCTGCATTTTCTCTCTTTGTTCTCTGTTCTCGGTTTCAGTGTGTTGTCTCGTTGGTTTCTCCTGCTCTCTCTCAGTGATTTTGCAGTGGGTGATGGGTTCTTATCTGAATACACATAACAAGATACGCCTCGAGGTACAGTCTGCAGGTAAACAGACTACAGAGCGCCTTAGCGCCCATAGCGGCCAAAACTGGTACTGCACCATTTTTGGCCAAAATGAAAAACGGCGAATCAGACCTACCTACGATAAAATGGGTCTAAAAATATGGGAACAAATCTGTAGATAATACGCCTCTGTGTATAATACGCATGATATTCAAATGAGCAAAAATACAGCGTATTATACACCGGTTTTTACGGTATTTATTTGTAAATTTTTAATGTATAAATAGATAAATGTACAGTACTGTACAGTCACCAAGCACTTAGCCTATCCTAACACAGTCAGTGGAAACGGGGAAACTAAACAGCCACTGGCCAAAAGGATGGCCCAGCACAGAAGATCAACATCATCAGGTCAGGACTGCATCACTGGCCAAGAATGCTCACCAGCGTCTCTACTTTCTCCGCAAGCTGAAAAGGGCTGGAGCTTCAACCCCCATCATGTGCACCTTCTACAGAGGTGCCATAGAAAGTGTCCTGACCAGCTGCATCACTGTGTGGTTTGGTGCATGTACTGCATCCTGCCGCAAGAGCCTCCAGCGCATCGTGAGAGCAGCTGAGAAGATTGTCGGCACCTCCTTCCCCTCACTGCAGGACTTACACAGCAACCGCCTCACTCGGAAAGCCCACTGCATGGCAGGTGATCCCACACACCCACTACACAGCTGCTTCAGACTGCTGCCATCAGGGAGGAGACTGAGAAGTCTCCAGGCTCGAACCAGCAGACTGAGAGACAGCTCTGTTCATCAGGCAGTCAGGATGCTAAACACTCTGCCTGCTCTGCCTCCCCTCCCATTTGAACTGCCTTAACACAAAAAACTTTCTCACACATTACCACACAACACAAAGATTTTAACACTGGACTCTGTGTCATCAAACGGGTTATTCACTAAACTCTCGGTCATGTGCTCATTCAGTTTGCACTACTTCTCATATTTGCACTAATGTTTGTATTACATTACTGCCTATAGTCATACTACTGTTTACATTCACTGTTTACATTTATTAATACTGTTTACATTTATTACTACTGTTTACATTTATTACTACTGTTTACATTTACACTACTTTTATATCTACACTACTGCTGATACATATACAGTATTCTCTGACTAGCCTTATTTAAGGATGCCCAATGTGCCTTACTGCATATGCCACTTTGCCTCTATACCAACATCAACTACCTCATACATATACTGTGTACATTAACTCATATGCTGCTTTGCCACTCTTTGCAAATGTCAATGCTAGAACCTTCAGTTTATTTTATAGATATACTTTTTATACTTTTTATACTACTATGCAAAAACTCAGGACAGTGTTACACTTTTACTATTTTATGCTTATGTTTATTAAATGTTTCAGTGTTTTAGTGTTTAAATGGTTACTGTTGCACCGAGGGACTGAGAGAAACACAATTTCAATCCTGTGTATGTCCTGTACACATTGCAGTTCTGACAATAAAGTTGACTTTGACTTTGACTCTGCGGTCTACACTCATCTCCATGCCAGCGGTCACTCTTTCAGGGATGAAGATGTTCACATCCTTGATAGAGAGGAACGATGGTTTGAGAGAGGAGTAAAGGAGGCCATCTTTGTGAAAAGAAACCGTCCATCATTAAACAGAGGTGGAGGCCTCCGGGTTCAACTGTCCCCCTCTTACAATGCTGTTATTGCTAGTATCACTCAGCCCTCTGTGAATAGCAAACAACCATCAGGGTGCTAACGATCCATCGTTAGGCTGATGGTCCTCCTTGATCATGTGAGCAGCTGGTTTCAGGCTGTCATCAGCCAACTGGTCGATCCACTGTGAGAGGGTGCTATTTATAAGACTGAGCTGAATACAGCAGCTCAGATTGAGGAAGTCTTTCGGACGAAAGACGAAATGTTTCTACAGTTTTTTGCTTTGTTTTGTTTTTTTGAATGTCCAAAGGACCAGACTTAGCTTTTTTAGATTTAAGGTACTATGTGTTTGGTTTAATTAGTTTTCCTGTCCTGATCTGTGCTCTTAGTTAATTACTCCCCAGGTGTTTTGTGTTCAGTCTGATTATGACTTGTCTTTATTCTGAGCTCTCCTGCCTCTCAGGTAGGGGAGCATTAAGTGTAGATTCCTGCACCGTCACGGTCAGCTCCTAGTTCCTAGTTTCTTGCTTTCCTAGCGTCCTGGTTTCCTGGAGTCCTGGTATTCTGAGTATTCCCTCGAGTCGTGAGTAATTCTGCTGCCCTGTCAGCTGCCTATGTTTTGTTTTTGCCTTTTTGTAATTAAAGACATTTTTGCTGCACTCTTGGAGTCTTGTTTGCATTTGGGTTGCAACCTACACCTGAGGTGTAGGTTGAGACCCTGAGACCCAGCAAACAGACCTCTCAGAGACCCAGCAAGCAGACCTCCCTGAGACCCAGCAAGCAGACATCCTTGAGACCCAGCAGGAGGCTCCCTCTTTTTGAATGTTTTTCAAAGTAAACAGAAAGGACTGTGCATCAAGAGGGAAAAGAGTGGGACAGAGAATCATCTCGCTCTTACCTGGCACACTCCATGATGGCTTCCACACCCTCGATGTTTCTTGCTCCTGAGATGGCGAACCTGGCTCTAGATTTACCTCCGTTGGAGAATCAGGTGACTCATCCACTCTTTCGTGGTACAATAATCCTTCTCAGTAATACTCCTATGCACAGGGCCAGCTTTAACGAGGTCCTGAGAATCTGGACTTGCTTCCCTAAGCTCTTCTGTTCGCCTGCTGACTGGGAGCTCCTTGCCTACATCCAGAGGAAGAAGGCTGAAATTGACCCCCTGGGATTCCCGTACACTCTGACAAGGTTGAACCCACTGAACTTCCTGCTCCGCTACCAGTGGTCTTCACTGCTGCAGCCCCTGTGGTCGCTTCCAGGCCTGCCACAGTCTCGGTAGTTTTTACAGCTCCTGTAGCCCTTGACGAGTCCACACCCTCGGAGGTTCCCACGTCCTCAATCGTTCCAGTGTCGGCGGCTACTCCTGCAGCCCCCGAGATGACGGTTGCTCCCATGGTTTCTGCTTATATCACTGCTGCCGTTCCTGCTTCCGCCGCATCTGCCGCCCTTACTCCTGAGGCCACCGCGCCTACTGTTTCTGCTTCTCCTCAGGTTTCAGCTGCTGCCGCTCCCGTGGTTCCTCCGACAGCTGCTGCCGCTCCTGAGGTCACTGCGTCAGTTACTTCTGGTCTTTTCCTTGTTCCTGCTTCTGTCGCTGCTGCCGCTCCTGAGGTCACTACGTCAACTGCTTCTGGTCTTCACCTGGTTCCTGCTTCTGTCGCCACTGCCGTTCCTAAGGTCACCGCGTCAGCTGCTTCTGGTCTTTGCCTGGTTCCTGCTTCTGTCGCAGCTGCCGCTTCTGAGGTCACCGCGTCAGCCGCTGCCACTGCCCCAGTGGACACCGCACCTGCTGTTTCTGCTCTTCTGTTTTCAGCTGTAGTGTCTCCTGCTCTTCCTGCATCTGCCAGCATGGCTGCTTGTCCTGAGACTCCTGTGTCTACCGCAGCTACCACTTTTGAGGTCACCGCGTCAGCTACTGTCCCCGCCCCGGTGGATACCGCACCTGCTATTTCTCCTCCTCTGTTTTCAGTTGCAACGTCTCCTGCTTCTCCTACATCGGACAACACTGCCGTTTCTCCTGAGACTCCTGTGTCTACCAGCGCTGCCGCTTCTCCTGTGTCTACCAGCGTTGCCGCTTCTCCTGCGTCTGCCAGCGCACCCGTTTCTCCTGAGACTCCCATGTCAGTTAGCGTGGCCAATTCTCCTGAGACTCCCATGTCAGTCAGCGCGGCCACTTCTCCTGAGACTCCCATGTCAGTCAGCGCGGCCACTTCGCCTGTGACTCCCATGTCAGTCAGCGCGGCCACTTCGCCTGTGACTCCTAAGTCAACTAGTACTGTCTCTTCTACATCAGTCAGTGTTGCCGCTACTTCTGAGACCCCTGTGTCTACCTGTGCTCCTGCATCTGCTAGCACTGCTGCTACTTCTGAGACTCCTACGTCTACCTGCGCTAACGCTTCTCCTGCGTCAGTCAGCGCGACCACTTCTTCTACGTCTGCCAGTGCTGCCACTTCGCCTGTGACTCCTACGTCAACTAGTACTGTCTCTTCTACATCAGTCAGCGCTGCCGCTACTCCTGAGACTCCTGTGTCTACCTGCGCTACCGCATCTCCTGCGTCAGCCTGCGTTGCCACTTCTTCTGTGGTTCCTACGTCAGTCTCTGTGGCACTTCCCCTAGTAGTCACTGAATCTTCTGCCTGCCTTGCCCCTTACCTCCATTGAGAAAGAGCTGATGAACCTGTCTCTGTCCCCGCAGCTGAGGAACCTACCTCTGTCTCCTTTGCTGATAAATCTGTTTCTGGCCCCAAAGCAGCAGAACCCCTATCTGTCCCCGTTGCTGCAGACTTCCCGTCCGGCGCTGCAACTGCCAATCCCACCATCACTGGTCCTAGCTCGTCCTTCCCCAAGCTCTGGTCCTGCTATGGACGGTCCTCAGGACGCCCACCTGAACTTGACCTGTGGTATGCTTGGTCATAGGGACGTCCACCTGAACTCTTATGTATGTTTTCAGGGCTGCTCCTAGGTTGTTTGTTTCTTGGTGCCTTCCAACCTTCAGTTTTTTCTCCCACCGCCCACACAAGTTGGGATATGGTATTTTAGAAATGTCATGAGCCGTTTAGAAGAGGGGGGGATGCTGTAGTGGTCTGCCCTGCTCTGTAATCTGTATCAGCCCTGCTCTAGTAGTGATCTGTTTCTACCCAGCTCTGTAATCTGTATCAGCCTTGCTCTAGTAGTGATTTGTTTCTACCCGACTCTGTAATCTGTATCATCCCTGCTCTAGTAGTGATCTTTAAACATAGTTTAAGGTACTATGTGTTTGGTTTAATTAGTTAATAATAATAATAATAATAATAATAATAATAATAATAATAATAATAATAATAAATTCAATTTATACCGCACTTTTCATTAATAAAAATCTCAAAGTGCTGTCCTGATCTGTGCTTAGTATCAGGATTTGTATAACGTCAACCCCCAACTGGCAGACCAAAGAAGTAAGGACACGAGACAGGATAAAAAGGTAAGTGATCATTTATTTACAGGTGCAGATTAAAAACTCGAGCAGCTGAAAAGGAAGAAGGGGAGATGGTGAGTATATATCCTCTTGACAGAATGATGATTTGATTTGTGGAGCAAGAGTTGATTCTTACTTTGTTGTTTGTTGAATGAGATGGTTGAGGAGGGGTAGAGAGTAGGATCCTGGGTGTGAGGATAATCCAGAGAAGTGAAGACCGGTGGAGAGAGGAGCAGGTTGACCCAGACGGAGAGATGGATGAAGTAGCTGGTGATGGGACACCGTGAATCCACAGGAGCGTAATCCAGTGGTGAGAGAGAGGCCCTGGAGAGGACCTGATGAGCCAAGCCGTGGAAGGTCCAATGGCAGAGGATATCCCAGCACCGGAGAGGTGTCTAGCAGCTGCTTAAGTAGCAGTCCTCCTCAGAGTGGCAGCAGGTGTGTTGAGTCTGGTTGATGAACTATGGAGTTAAAGTGACAAACAAACAGAGAAAACCCAGGAATCCCACAGTGCCTCCCCCTCAAGAATCGGCCCTTGACGATTTGTCTTTCTTCAGGGTGGGCTCTGAAAAAAGAGGTGATGAGTCCGGGGTCCAAGATCCGAGCTCGAGGGACTCAGGATCATTCCTCGGGACCGTAGCCCTCCCAGTCCACTAAGTACTGGACTCCCTAGCTCCGGCGTCTCACGTCCAGGAGACATCTGACTGTAAATGCGGGTTCGTTGTCAATCAGACGGGGGGTGGAGGGAGGTTAGTCTGAGGGTGCAGGTTGCTTGTGGTAACGGGCTTGATGTTAGAGACATGGAAAGTGGGAGCTGAAGCTTAACCGTCGACCTATTGATTATTGCAGTAATGGGAAAAGGTCCAATAAACCTAGGAGAAAGTTTCTTAGGAGTGTCTTTGATGTTAATGTCTTTTGTCGAAAGCCATACCTTCTGGCCTACCTTGTAGTTTGGGGCTTTAGAACGGTGCCTGTCCGCAAGCCGTTTGTTCTGTTCCGATGTTCTGTCCAAAGCTGCTCTGGTCTGACGCCAAACTCGACGGCAGCGTTTGATGTGTATTTGGACGGATGGAACGTCCACATCAACTTCCTGTGAAAGGAAGAGCGGGGGAGAGAAACCCATGGCCATCTCAAAGGGTGACTGCCCGGTGGCTGCAGAAGTCGGTGAGTTGTGGGCGTACTCAATTCAAGGAAGATACTGAGACCAAGACGAGGGGTTAGATTCTACAACACACCTGAGAGTGGTTTCCAGGTCTTGGTTGCAACATTCCATTTGTCCATTGGATTACGGATGATGACCTGACGTGAGACTGACGTTGGCCCCCAAAGCTTGACAAAATCCCCTCCAGACCTGGGAGACAAACTGTTGATCCTGGTCAGAAACGTTGTCCAGTGGGATGCCATGGAGGTGGAAGACATGTTCGGTGATGACCTGGGCAGTCTCAAGAGCAGATAGCAGTTTAGAGAGGGGAATGAAATGAGCAGATTTTGAAAAACGGTCGACAATGTTGCAAATGACAGAATTACCATTGGAAACTGGGAGACCAGTGATGAAGTCCAGGGCGATGTGCGACCAAGGACGGTTGGGGATGGGAAGAGGTAGGAGAAGTCCGGCTGGGGGTTGGTTAGTATGTTTATTTCGGGCGCACATGGGACAGGCCAAAATAAACTCTTTAACGTCCTTATGTAAGTTCGGCCACCAGAAAGACGCCTTGACCAGGTATAACATGCGTCAGACGCCAAGGTGGCATGAGAACTTAGCTATGTGCAGCCAATGAAGAACCCTACTCACCATGGCGGTGGGGATGTATAAACTTCCAGGAGGCCCGGTGCCAGGGTCAGGTTCTGTTTGTTGGGCCTCTAAAATGTATTTTTCAATGGGCCAGGTTATAGCACCCACCTTGCAGAAGGATGGAAGGATGTCCTCCGGGGCGTCAGAGTCCTCGGCCATAGAGAATTGCCTTGAAAGGGCATCAGGCTTGACATTGCGGGACCCTGGAATATATGTAATAGAAAAATTGAAACATGCAAAAAATAAAGACCACCTGGCTTGTTGAGCGTTGAGGCGTTTTGCTCCTTGGAGGTAGGCAAGGTTTTTATGGTCCGTCCATATGATGAAGGGGAGCTCAGATCCCTCCAACCAATGTCTCCATTCTTCCAAGGCCATTTTAATGGTCTTAGTTAATTACACACTTAGTTAATTATTCCCCAAGTGTTTTGTGTTCAGTCTGATTATGATTTGCCTTTATATTCTGAGCTCTCCTACATCTCAGGCAGGGAAGCATTAAGTGTACATTCCTGCACCGTCACGGTCAGCTCCTAGTTCCTAGTTTCCTGGTTTCCTAACGTCCTGGTTTCCTAGAGTCCTTGTATTCTGAGTATTCCCTCGAGTCGTGAGTAATTCTGCTGCCTTGTCAGCTTCCTATGTTTTGTTTTTGCCTTTTTGTAATTAAATACTTTTTTGCTGCACTCTTGGAGTCTTGAATGCATTTGGGTCTCAACCTACACCTGATCGTGACAACTATACTGCCAGGAAACGATCCATTGCCCCAATGGACGTTCAGCCACTGCACTCCGTGGACGTGCACGGCCGACAACCCAAACAGATGAGATCCCAAAGCAGACATGTCAGATCAGCAATGCACTGCCTTGCATGTTGAATCAAAATGGCTACTTCACCTAAAAGGCATGTTGAATCAAAATGGCTACTTCAACCAACTTGCAAGTTGAATCAAAATGGCTACTTCACCTAAATGGCATGTTGAATCAAAATGGCTACTTCAACCAACTTGCATGTTGAATCAAAATGGCTACTTCAACAAACTTGCATGTTGAATCAAAATGGCTACTTCAACAAACTGACATGTTGAATCAAAATGGCTACTTCACCTAACTGGCATGTTAAATCAAAGTGGCTACTTCACCTAATTTGCTTGTTGAACCAAAATGGCTACATTACATGCATTGCGTCCGTGTCTGAATAATGTAGAATGCAGGCAGAATAAGAGATTTAATGCACTTTGACAGCCATGAAAGGATAAACACCCCCCTCAGCTCCGATCTTCTGCCCCTTTTATTCAGCCACGTGCATCCATCTATCGTTAATAACATATAAGCAGTCAAATCTTATTTTAAAATGTCGGGGGGGGGGGGTTGTCAGATTCTGACTTGTAATTACTGTTAATTCATCGGGTCAGGTGGGGTGCGGAAATGATAGGTATGGGCTGGGGCCTAGAGTTGTCATTTCTAACCCCAACCCGCAGCCCAGTCCTGCTCGCCTAGGATTCGGACTGGGCCGGGCCAAAATAATGTGCAGGCAGGGTTGGTGTCAGGCTTTTTATTGCATCAGCGAATGTGCGCGGCCGACGATCCAATTACATGCAACACAGCTTGCTATACAATCACCAGCTGCACACGGCCATTTGACTGCACACTGAACAACGGGTTGAATGGGGTACAAAGTTCAGTTAAGCTTCAGATGAACTACTGGGGCGGCCGTGGCGTAGTGGTAATGGCAGTCGTCCCCCGATCGGAAGGTTGGCGGTTCGAATCCCGGTTCCCCACACCATGTGTCGTTGTGTCCTTGGGCAAGACACTTAACCCCGAGTTGCTCCCGGTAGGACTGGAAAGCACCTTGCATGGTAGTCTGCCGCTACCGGTGTATGAATGTGTGTAGCATTCAATGTGTGTAGCGCTTTGAGATTTTCACTAATGAAAAGCGCGTTATAAATTGAATTCATTATTATTATTATTACTGCCAGCGATGCATGAGCCCAAATGGACATTCATTCAACTGCGGCACTCAGCAAATGCATGCGGCTGACGACTCAAACAGGTGAGATCACAAATTATCTGACATGTCAGAGCAGAGCAAGATCTAATGCAGGCAGAAGCAGGGGAATGATTTAATGTACTTTGATGGCTTATCAGCTCTGATTTTCTGCCCTTTTTACTCAGCCACGCGCGTCCGCCAATCATTAATAATAGTCGGTGTTATAAGCAGTCGAAGCGTCATTATAATGTCTGGGTTTTTTGGGGTTCAGACCTGTAATTACTGTTAATTCGTCTGATCGGGTGGGGTTCGGAGATGATGGCTGCGGGCTGGGGCCAGGTCGGATCTGATTTTTTTGGACCTGAGTGCAACTCTACTGGGGCTGGGTCGGGTCAGATTTTTTGGGCTCGAATGCAACTCTACACAGGGTTTCAAATTTCTTACCAAAACTCCATCCACTCTGTCATCATGTGATCAGAATTTTTCATTCAACCTTTATTTAAACAGATGTCACATTGAGCCTCGAAGACTCATTTACAAGTGAGATCTGTTGGACAGACAACAAAAGTGGTGAAAAATGACACATAGGGTTTGGAGACAACAACAAAAAATCCCAACACATTTTTGACCTCTGTTTGAAGGTCAAAAATGTGGTAATGAAAAATAAAATCTCACACACAAGCCCATAATGATGCCGACATTACGCAGAGGGGGGCGGGGGGTGATACTCAAAGGCGGTGAGCAGCCAGCCCGCAGAGGCACTGCAGAGTTTAGATAAAAACACTCAGTTCATATACAGTAGTTCCCTCTGGAGAGATCTGTGCACACTCGGGGGTGGGGGGCTGCCGAGGACGGCCAGAGGCGAATCCAGAGTCCTGAAATGATGACAGAATGTTTATTCAGCTGGGTTCCTCTAAAAAGTCAGTGGAATTCCTCTGTAGAAGGTTTGGGAGGGTGAGAGTGTCAGGTTTACTTCTACAGGCGTGTTGAGATAAGACGACCTGTCAAGGCCAGTTGGGAAGCCGAATGTCAGATAAACACGATTGTTTTGGGGACAGGCAGAACGTTAATGACATCTACCTTCAGTCTGTGTCGGCCCACTTGCTTCCGAAATGTCCAAATTAAAATGACCATACCAATGGAACGTGCCTGAGAAAATCCCTGAGATCTAATCCATTCAGCCAAAAGTCTGGATTCTGGAGACATGAACCAAGCCATCATGTAAGGCAGGCAGGTAGCCTGACCAGATCCAGATTGCCGCCGACGTCTTCCTTGTGTGTTGATAGACCAGGAACCAGCCGAATCCAAAAAGCAGGAACCAGTTATCATAAATCCAATTAAATATTCCTCCTTAAGATCCACAGATGACAGCAGAGATAGACACGTCATCTAGTATTCCAAGTCGATGAGATATCCAGCTGTGTGCATGCCAACTAGGCAAATCGGCTCACCTACAGCCTGTCTTCTCTTTAAAGAAACATTATCAGTTGTGTTGAGGGACCAACTGACCAAACTGAAGTCCATAGTTATGATTCAGAAGATTTTGTAGAAGAGAGGCTCTCAGACAGTTTCACAGACAAGACAAAGCAAAAACAAAGCGGAGACCGAGAGGAGACATCCGCCCTTGAGAAGAGCAAGTGTTGAATTGGAGGAGGGGGGGGGGATGATGCGGACAGCAGAAGGTAAAGTGATGACAGCGACACGGAGGCGGTGTGTGATCATGTTTTTCTGAGCCTCGAAGAAGACTTTAATTCTCAGGAGGACGAAGAACAGCAAAGAGTGACTTTTGGTTGACTACCAGTAATTAATTTTTTTTTTTTAGCCATGTTGAAGCTGTTCCCCCTCCCCTGGGTCACGACATGGGCTCTGCTGAGCAGGTCATATAAAGCAAAGTCTGGTACATATTTTAATAAACGTTTTAAAATTCTTTCTGTGTGGCATCTTTCTGTGTATGGTAAATATGTGTTTAAATACTGGTATCTCATTTAAGCTCACATTCGAACACGGAGTGGAGACATAGAAAGTGTGTGTGTGTGTGTGTGTGTGGGGGGGGGGTTCCACCTCCCCTTCCGCCATGGGAGCTCAGCAGAGGAGAAGTCGTCAGATTTATTTTTAAAGCAGTCACAGTCAGTCAAGAGTGGTACATATTTTAAACAATAAAAAAAAAAAATCTGTGTATGGTAAAATATGTGTTTAAATGCCAGTATCTCAAGATGGTGTAGTTGCAGAGAATCAGACTTGTTATCCGAAGGACCCAGGTTCAAACCCCGGCCACGGCACACCATCTTGGGGTGTCTAAGAGTGCACATCTATTTTCCCAGCTCCCCGAGCGCGACTACGCTGCTCTCTGCACCACCTGGTGGTGGTTGGGTTAAATGCAGAAGACCAATTTCGTCTGTCATGTATGGGAACATACACAGATGACAAATGTGACAAATTATTATTATTATCATTTAAGCTCATCCGAGCACGGAGCGGATGAGACAACGTGAGTGGCTCTTCCTCCTCCTCAGTCTCCTCATATGAGCTCTGCTGAGTAGAAGTCACGTCAAATTTATTTAGAAAGTACATTTAAAAACTGCAGCTGTTTCCAAAACTGTTTAACAATAAATGGTAAATGGTACTAATTTAATGAATATTTACCTTATTTTACCGGTACTTTCTATATGACTCCTGGTCCCATAACTTCAGTAAGACTTCTGGGCAAAATTTACCGGTATATAATTTATAAATAATTTTGGTTACATAGGCGTTTGGCAATGTTCCGTTCAGTGAGTATGTTTAGATAGTTCTTGTGTTCATTCTATAAGGTGAATGGTTTTAATCATGAGTCAGACAGCAAAGCATCATGAAGACTTATGACAATCGTGTAGTCTGAACATGTGCTGAAAACAAGCTATAGTCCAGGGGTCACCAACCTTTTCGAAACTGAGAGCTACTTCGTGGGTACGGAGTCATACAAAGGGCACCAGTTTGATAAACTCTTCGGAAATAACAAAGCGTAAATTGAAAAAAATGTATAATGAACATATTTTTAAGAACATGTTTTTAAGATAGACATTTTAAAATATATATAAATACAAAAAAAGAATAACAACTGAATAAAATGAAATTTTAAATGCAGCTTAGTAGTGAGTTGTGCTATTTTTAGAACTGGTCCGCGGGCACCTTAAATGGTCTTTGGGGGCACCCGGGTGCCTGCGGGCACTGTGTTGGTGACCCCTGCTATAGTCTGTGAAATGCCACCCAGTGGCTGATTCTTGTACTACAACAAGAAAGCTGCACATTGTCAGAGCTGGCTGGCTCATACTCTGTGTGTGAGTGTGACCATCAGTCAAAAACACAGATACAGCCAACTTTATTACCATCATAATATCCACAACTGTTGATGTAAAAGACAAAAAACAAGGTCCCAGAGGCAAAGTCCAACTGCCTCTACTCATCTAGTCATCTGTCTCCCTTTATCTCTCCATTTCCCTGTCGTTTCATCCATCAGACTATCATCATTTCATTGCTGCTTCCATCTCATCCATCACTTAGTTCCTCAATCACTTATCCCCTCTGCACCCACCTTCTTCCCTTGTTATACAATCAGGATTTCTGGCCTCCGTTTGTCTTTTTCTTTTCCAAACACAGTTTTCACCATCATCTAGTTGAATTTCTTTGTCATTATGTGCTGTTGTGTCTTTCATCCCTGTTTCAATGTCACTCAGCTGGCACCCAGCCCACACTGCTATTGCTGGAGGGTGTGCTATACATGCACATATTGTGTCTCTGTTGCTAGGTCCATCATTTTTATTAGACTAGGATCCTGGCTGGAGGCAGGTTTAAAGACACTACATGTATTGAATGGGGGAGATGGAGAGGGAAAATGAAAAGGCTCATTTTAAGAGGAGAATAAAAAGATTTTAAGACTTCATGGAAATGATGAATTGCATAACGAGCACATTACACATCATTCATTCAACCTTTATTTAGACAGATAAGTCACATTGAGCCTCGAAGACTCATTTACAAGTGAGATCTGCTAGACAGACAAAAAGTAATGAAATTAGACACATTAGGAAATGGAAGCGAAAAAATTCCTATTAAAATCGTTCTTCATGCTTGAGAAAAAAAATTATAATATTAAAAAACACCTCGCACAGATAAGCACATAATGACGTAGACAGTCTGCATGTTATTCTTACAGTGTATATCTTTGGTGTACTAAATGCATGCCAATTAGTCTACTTTATTTTAATTTGAAGTTAAATCAGCTTTTTATTATTATCCATGACTGTAGACAAAAAAAAATGAAACAGATTTTAAACAGAGATTTTTACAGGGATACCAGGATGTGTAAGCACCATATGTCAATCATTTAATGGGGAAAATGAACAATTATTGAATCAAATTATTATTCTATACTTTGTAGAGCTTTTGTTTGCAAACATTTATAGCTGCAAGTCTCCATAAACCTGGCATGTGTCCACAAAACAAGGATTTCTATTCACTTTTCATAATAAGCCTTTTCAACTTCTTCAAGCTGGAAGAGTTCCAACAGTGTAGGACAAATGTTAAATCATATACCAGATTTTAAATCTGACTCAGGTCTGGACCTGTTGGTTTGACTACACCATTCTGTTTTTGCACACTTTCTTACTTACTTACACCACTGCTAGTACATTCTTATTACCGTAAACAAAGTTCAGAAAAGGTACATAAAATAAATAGAAAACTGACAAAAAATCAAACATTGACAGCAACAGCATTGCTGATGATTTGGTCCCAACCTCACAATCCATTTCTCCATGTCACCATCTGGTAATGTTAATGCGGAACATCAATTTTCTACTTTTTGTTTATGATAATGTCTTGTGTACTATAGTGTATTGTGACTATTCAATTGGAATAAATAAATAAAAAGGTGAAAAATGACCACAAAATAAGAAAACAGAAGAAGGGGGATGAGAAGGAAGAGTGCAATAAGTTAAGTGATTGTAATGTTCTGCCTCTTTACAAGCTACTAGCAAACCCTGCCATAACTCCCTGTCCATAACCTCAGCCTGCAGACTTGGCAGCAGCTCCCCTCGGCAGCAGGCCCTTCTGACAACATTGGCCCCTCTTCTTGAAAGCAACAGACAGAGGACATGGGAGCTATGTGATATAAAACTCTGTGTGTATTTGTGCCATAAATGTATAGAGCGTAGCAGAGGGAATAGATACAGATGTGTGTGTTGGAGTGTCTGGTAAGTCTGATATAAAGTTGATAGATAGCTGCTGTAGTAATGACAAGGTGTAATGTGTACTGAGAAAAAAGAGGAGAGTGTGTGTGTGTCTGTGAAATGCAAAATGAGTGGGTGAGGCAGTAGAGACCACAGTGAGTGTGGTTGTGTGTGTGCATGTCTATAAGCCTGATAGAACGATTTCTTGGCAGAGGTACAGGATCTTGTAAAGCGAAGGGGATGAGATTTTTGTTGCTATAGTAATGACAGGGCAGTATTGAGAGTGTGTGTCTGAATGAGTTTGTGCGTGTGTGTTTGTCAGACCTGGTGGAAAATGAGAGCTTGGCTGATGTATCCCCAGCTGGACATGGGGCTGAGGTAGTGAATCAGCAGCAGCAGGAGCAGCATGAAGGCTATGCTGGCTGACGCATAAATGGCGTTGATTAGAAACATCATGATGGCACAACCAATGATGCCCAACACACACGTATGCCAGGTGAAGTAACGGAAAGTGGGCCTGCAGAGGAAGAAGTAGAAGTTAATGCGACAGTAAAATTACAGTAAGTTGGAGCTGTATGAAAAATAAACCTGCAATTAAGATTTCAAGTTTTAGATTCCTACATGGAAACATTTATTACCATAGGTGAGGTGCAAAAATATAAATAACACAAGAATATTACAAATCCTTCTTTGTGGACTGTTTCATTATGAATACCCCAGAGGATATTTGTGTCTAAATTAGTTTTTGTGTTTATATCTGAAAACAGTTATTGTTTGATATCTATTGTGTGCAAAGTCCTGCAGGAGAGAATTTAAAGAACCCCTGCATTCTTTGGTCACTCATAAAGTTGAACACTCATGCTGCACCTAAAAACCTCAATTAATGTCTTTTTGCCACCAACCCTCTGTAAAAATTTTTTTTTCTTAAAACAGTTCTATTTCATCTCTCCTGACCGCTAGAGGGTCTAACGGTGCTAGCCTCGCTGTTCGAGTGATAATATAAAATCGGCTGTGGCGTAGTGGTAATGGCAGTCGTCCCCCAATCTGAAGGTTGGCAGTTCGAATCCCGGTTCCCCACACCATGTGTCGTTGTGTCCTTGGGGAAGACACTTAATAATAATAATGAATACAATTTATACCGCACTTTTCATTAATAAAAATCTCAAAGTACTACAACAAATAAAACAAGTGATAAAATCAAGTAAAATCAATAATAATATCAACCAAGATCAAAGATAAAATCATGTGGAGGCAGAATAGGCTTGCTTAAAAAGAAAAGTCTTTAAGCCGTTTTTGAAGTCAACCAGTGACTGTGGAGCTCTCAGGTAGTCAGGGAGGGAGTTCCATAGGCGGGGGGCAGCCACACAGAATGCCCGGTCTCCCATGGTCCTTAATTTGGTTTGTGGAATGTGAAGTAGATTACTGTTCTGTGATCGTAGAGACCGGGTGGATGAATATGGTGCAAGAATGTCCTTTAGATAGTCAGGTGAAGTTCCGTGTAAGCATTGGTGTGTAATGAGAGCAGTTTTGTACTGAATTCTGTAGGTGACAGGAAGCCAATGGAGGTTATGGAGAATGGGTGTAATATGTTCAAATTTACGAGCTCTCAATAAAATCCTTGCTGCACTGTTTTGAATATATTGAAGCTTCTGAAGATTTTTGCCAGGGATTCCAATAAACAGGGAGTTGCAGTAGTCGAGCCTGGAGGAGACAAAGGCATGGACGAGCTTCTCAGCATCAGAAAAAGTTAGAGATGGGCGAAGTCTGGAGATGTTTCGAAGATGGAAGAAGCAGGTTTTAAACAGATGCTTAATGTGATTTTCAAATGTAATCCATCCATCCATCCATTTTCTTCCGCTTATCCGGGGTCGGGTCGCGGGGGTAGCAGCCTAAGTAGGGAGGCCCAGACTTCCCTCTCCCCAGCCACTTGGAGCAGCTCCTCTGGGGGAATCCCAAGGCGTTCCCAGGCCAGCCGAGAAACATAGTCCCTCCAGCGTGTCCTGGGTCTTCCTCTGGGTCTCCTCCCGGTGGGACATGCCCGGAACACCTCACCAGGGAGGCGTCCAGGAGGCATCCTAACCAGATGCCCGAGCCACCTCAACTGGCTCCTCTCGATGTGGAGAAGCAGCGGCTCTACTCCGAGTCCCTCCCGGATGACTGAGCTTCTCACCCTATCTCTAAGGGAGAGTCCAGACACCCTGCGGAGAAAACTCATTTCAGCCGCTTGTATCCGAGATCTCGTTCTTTCGGTCATAACCCAGAGCTCATGACCATAGATGAGGGTGGGAACGTAGATCGATCGGTAAATTGAGAGCTTTGCCTTTTGACTCAGCTCTCTCTTCACCACGACAGACCGGTACAGCACCCGCTTCACTGCGGACGCTGCACCTATCCGCCTATCGATCTCACGCTCCAGTTTTCCCTCATTCGTGAACAAGACCCCGAGATACTTAAACTCCTCCACTTGGGGCAGGACCTCCTCCCCGACCCGGAGAAGGCATGCTACCCTTTTCCGGCTCAAGACCATGGCCTCGGATTTGGAGGAACTGATCCTCATCCCGGCCGCATCACATTCAGCTGCAAACCGCTCCAGCGAAAGCTGTAGATCACGATCTGATGAAGCCAATAGGACCACATCATCTGCAAAAAACAGAGAAGCGATTCTAAGGCCACCAAAACGGATCCTCTCAACACCTTGGCTGCGCCTAGAAATTCTGTCCATAAAAGTTATGAACAGAATCGGTGACAAAGGGCAACCTTGGCGGAGTCCAACTCTCACCGGAAACGAGCCTGACTTACTGCCAGCGATGCGGACCATGCTCTGACACCGGTCGTACAGGGACCTAACAGCCCATATCAAAGGGCCTGGTACCCCATACTCCCGGAGTACCCCCCACAGAACCCCCCGAGGGACGCGGTCGAATGCCTTCTCCAAGTCCACAAAGCACATGTAAACTGGTTGGGCAAACTCCCACGCACCCTCCAGGACCCTGCTGAGGGTGTAGAGCTGGTCTAGTGTTCCACGACCAGGACGAAAACCACACTGCTCCTCCTGAATCCGAGGTTCGACTATCCGACGGACCCTCCTCTCCAGAACCCCTGAATAGACCTTACCAGGGAGGCTTAAGAGTGTGATCCCCCTATAGTTGGAACACACCCTACGGTCCCCCTTTTTGAATAGGGGAACCACCACCCCAGTCTGCCAATCCAAGGGAACTGCCCCCGATGTCCACGCGATATTGCAGAGTCGCGTAAGCCAACACAACCCCACAACATCCAGAGCCCTAAGGAACTCAGGACGAATCTCATCCACCCCCGGAGCCCTGCCACCACGGAGCTTTTTAACCACCTTGGCGACCTCAGCACCAGAGATTGGAGAGCCCGACCCAAAATCCCCAGGCTCCGCTTCCTCAGTGGAAGACGTGCCAGTAGGATTGAGGAGGTCTTCGAAGTATTCCGCCCACCGACTCACAACATCCCGAGTTGAGGTCAACAGCACGCCATCCCCACCATAAATGGTGTTGGTCGCGTACCGCTTTCCCCCCCTGAGACGCCGGATGGTGGACCAGAATCGCCTCGAAGCCGTACGGAAGTCATTCTCCATGGCCTCTCCGAACTCCTCCCACGCCCGAGTTTTTGCCTCAGCAACCACCCGAGCCGCATGCCGCTTGGACTGCCGGTACCTATCTGCTGCTTCCGGGGTCCCACAGGCCAAAAAGGCCCAATAGGACTCCTTCTTCAGCTTGACAGCATCCCTCACCGCCGGTGTCCACCACCGGGTTCGAGGGTTGCCACCACGACAGGCACCAACAACCTTGCGGCCACAACTCCGATAAGCTGCCTCGACAATAGAGGCGCGGAACATGGCCCACTCGGGCTCAATGTCCCCCGCCTCCCTCGGAACGTGTTCAAAGCTCTCCCGGAGGTGGGAGTTAAAGCTCCGTCTTACGGGAGACTCTGCCAGACGTTCCCAGCAGACCCTCACAATACGTTTGGGCCTGCCAGGTCTGACCGGCATCCTCCCCCACCATCGGAGCCAACTCATCACCAGGTAGTGGTCAGTTGACAGCTCCGCCCCTCTCTTCACCCGAGTGTCCAAGACATGCGGCCGCAGATCAGATGAGACGACAACAAAGTCGATCATCGAGCTGCGACCTAGGGTGTCCTGGTGCCAAGAGCACATATGGACACCCTTATGCCTGAACATGGTGTTCGTTATGGACAATCCATGACGAGCACAGAAGTCCAACAACAGAACACCACTCGGGTTCAGATCAGGGGGGCCGTTCCTCCCAACCACACCCCTCCAGGTCTCACTGTCATTGCCCACGTGAGCGTTGAAGTCCCCCAGCAGAACAAGGGAGTCCCCAGGAGGCGCACCCTCCAATACCCCCTCCAAGGACTCCAAAAAGGGTGGGTAATCTGCGCTGCCGTTTGGCGCATAGGCACAAACAACAGTCAGAGCCCGTCCCCCCACACGTAGGCGAAGGGAGGCTACCCTCTCGTTCACCGGGGTGAACCCCAACGTACAGGCACCAAGATGGGGGGCAACAAGTATGCCCACTCCTGCTCGGCGCCTCTCACCAGGGGCAACTCCAGAGTGGAAGAGTGTCCAACCCCTCTCAAGGAAACTGGTTCCAGAGCCAGAGCCATGCGTTGAGGTGAGTCCGACTATTTCTAGCCGGAACCTCTCAACCTCACACACTAGCTCAGGCTCCTTCCCCACCAGAGAGGTGACATTCCATGTCCCAATGGCCAGCTTCTGTAGCCGAGGATCAGACCGCCAGGGTCCCCGCCCTCGGCCACCACCCATTCCACAATGCACCCGACCCCTTTGGCCCCTCCCACAGGTGGTGAGCCCATGGGAAGGGGGACCCACGTCTCCTCTTCGGGCTGTGCCCGGCCGAGCTCCATGGGTAAAAGCCCGGCCACCAGGCGCTCGCCAACGTGCCCCTCCTCCGGGCCTGGCTCCAGAGTGGGGCCCCGGTGACCCGCGTCCGGGCGAGGGAACATTGTTTCCATCCATCTTTTTCATCATAAGGGGTCTTTGGGCTGCACTTTGTCTGGTCCCTCACCTAGGACCTGTCTGCCTTGGGTGACCCTACTAGGGGCATGAAGCCCCTGACAGCATAGCTCCTAGGATCATTGGAACACTCAAACCCCTCCACCACGGTAAGGTGGCAGCCCAGATAGGACCACATCATCTGCAAAAAACAGAGAAGCTATCTTGTCAAATGTAAGATGAGAGTCCATTTTTATTCCAAGATTTGTAACAGAGGTGGAGAGGGGGATGTCTTGACCAGAGAAGGAGATTGTTGTTAAAGTTGATGTTTGTATCTGGTGAGGGGTGCCAATCAGTATGGCCTCAGTCTTGGAGCAGTTTAATTGAAGAAAGTTCTGATTCATCCATGCCCTTATTTCCTCCAGGCAGGTAGAGAGGGCAGTGAGTGAAGATGGAGATGGGGATGATGAGGATGCTCCAGTCCTGATGTAAAGCTGTGTATCGTCGGCATAGCAGTGAAAAGAAATGTTGAACTGATTAATAATTTGACCTAAAGGCAGCATGTAAAGGGAAAACAGCAGGGGCCCCAGAACTGACCCTTGAGGGACACCACAGGAGACACTGACTGTCTGGGAAGTGGCATTGCCAAGACTAACACATTCCAGCCTATTGGAGAGGAAAGATTTGAACCAATCCACTTAACCCCGAGTTGCTCCCGGTAGGACTGGAAAGCGCCTTGCATGGCAGTCTGCCGCTACCGGTGTATGAATGTGTGTATGAATGGGTGGATGGTTTGTATTGTAAAGCGCTTTGGGGCCCCTCATAGGGGGCTGGAAAGTGCTATATAAATAAGCTCCATTTACCATAAAAAAAGTCACACGTGTGTGATCGGATGACCAATCAGAGGCTATATAGCCTGGCGTCATGCGTAGCTTTGCTTCTTTTTCTTCTAGCACGCGGTTCAGTCCAAGACTTCAGGCCTTTGGATCTTTTCTCCACTGTCGTTGGAGGCCCGACAGCCTGTTGGCCGGAGCAGCATGTTCGAAACTCTGAGGGCTGCAACGGTTTAACCTTCGTCAAGGTATTTCATTGGGGCTGTGGTGGCTTTGCCTCTCTCCCCACCACAGTGCTTGGCTTTCTAAAAATATATTTTTAACATATTACTTCACTCTGTCACCATCTTCTGACAGACTGATGTCATGCCCCTTTTCCATTAGTCATACCTGCAAACTCAGAAGGGATGAAAAAGGTGACAAACGTTGCGCCAACCCCCCCCCCCCCCGAAAGATTTTGTAATTTTTTAACATGCTTCAGGTAAAAGTCATTTACTAACCTAATTTAATGAGGACATAAATAGGAAAGATTGTGTCAACCAAAAAATTAACAACCAACAACAGCAGCAAGTCAAATACAGCAGAACATTTTGCTAACAATGCGCTGCTCCGAGTCAACAGATGCATTAAAAAACTTAAGACTTATCTCTTCAGACAGGCTTTTGGTTAATTTTGTACATTGATTTTAGAGTTTATGTTTTACCTTTTTGTATAGTACTTCTGTGATTTTATTTTTCCTTTTGTAAAGCACTTTGTGACTCATGTCTGTGAAATGTGCTACTGTATATAAATAAAACTTACTTACTAACAGTAAAAACTAATTTCTTAAATGTTTTGCCCGAAAATTTTGAAAAGTAGATGCCATTTCCTGCATTCTGGTGTATTTTAACAAGTTGTTAAATATCTATGTTTACCTACATGTAAACATGATTCACTAACTATTTTAGAGACATCTAACAAAATAAAGTCAGGCCCTGTGGACAGATTAAAAAACTGTTGAATTTATTGATCATGCATCAGGATATTTTAGAGACACCTCATTCAACTAGTTCATATAGACATCATCCTGTTTTTAAACTCACTCCTGTGGCTAAGATAATGAAATTAATGTGACAATTTATCACAGTGACTTTAGGGGTGCAATTGACTGTTATTTTGTTAATTTTTATTTAGTTTTATTGGTAACACAACTGATCTGAACCAGAGTGGTGTTCTGTTATTGGACTTCTGTGCTCGTCATGGATTGTCCATAACGAACACCATGTTTAAGCATAAGGGTGTCCATATGTGCTCTTGGCACCAGGACACCCTAGGTCGCAGTTCGATGATCGACTTTGTTGTCGTCTCATCTGATCTGCGGCCGCATGTCTTGGACACTCGGGTGAGGAGAGGGGCGGAGCTGTCTACTGACCACTACCTGGTGGTGAGTTGGCTCCGATGGTGGGGGAGGATGCCGGTCAGACCTGGCAGACCCAAACGTATCGTGAGGGTCTGCTGGGAACGTCTGGCAGAGTCTCCCGTAAGACGGAGCTTTAACTCCCACCTCCGGGAGAGCTTTGAACACGTTCCGAGGGAGGCGGGGGACATGGAGTCCGAGTGGGCCGTGTTCCGCGCCTCTATTGTCGAGGCAGCTTATCGGAGCTGTGGCCGCAAGGTTGTTGGTGCCTGTCGAGGTGGCAACCCTCGAACCCGGTGGTGGACACCGGCAGTGAGGGATGCTGTCAGGCTGAAGAAGGAGTCCTATTGGGCCTTTTTGGCTTGTGGGACCCCGGAAGCAGCTGATAGGTACCGGCAGTCCAAGCGGCATGCGGCTCGGGTGGTTGCTGAGGCAAAAACTCGGGCGTGGGAGGAGTTCGGAGAGGCCATGGAGAATGACTTCCGTACGGCTTCGAGGCGATTCTGGTCCACCATCCGGCGTCTCAGGGGGGGAAAGAGGTACGAGACCAACACCATTTATGGTGGAGGTGGCGTGCTACTGACCTCAACTCGGGATGTTGTGAGTCGGTGGGCGGAATACTTCGAAGACCTCCTCAATCCTACTGGCACGTCTTCCACTGAGGAAGCAGAGCCTGGGGACTTTGGGTCGGGTTCTCCGATCTCTGGTGCTGAGGTCGCCGAGGTGGTTAAAAAGCTCCGCGGTGGCAAGGCTCCGGGGGTGGATGAGATTCGCCCGGAGTTCCTTAGGGCTCTGGATGTTGTAGGGTTGTGTTGGCTTACGCGACTCTGCAATATCGCGTGGACATCGGGGGCAGTTCCCTTGGATTGGCAGACTGGGGTGGTGGTTCCCCTATTTAAAAAGGGGGACCGTAGGGTGTGTTCCAACTATAGGGGGATCACACTCTTAAGCCTCCCTGGTAAGGTCTATTCAGGGGTTCTGGAGAGGAGGGTCCGTCGGATAGTCGAACCTCGGATTCAGGAGGAGCAGTGTGGTTTTCGTCCTGGTCGTGGAACACTGGACCAGCTCTACACCCTCAGCAGGGTCCTGGAGGGTGCGTGGGAGTTTGCCCAACCAGTTTACATGTGTTTTGTGGACTTGGAGAAGGCATTCGACCGCGTCCCTCGGGGGGTTCTGTGGGGGGTACTCCGGGAGTATGGGGTACCAGGCCCTTTGATAAGGGCTGTTAGGTCCCTGTACGACCGGTGTCAGAGCTTGGTCCGCATTGCCGGCAGTAAGTCAGGCTCGTTTCCGGTGAGAGTTGGACTCCGCCAAGGTTGCCCTTTGTCACCGATTCTGTTCATAACTTTTATGGACAGAATTTCTAGGCGCAGCCAAGGTGTTGAGAGGATCCGTTTTGGTGACCTTAGAATCGCTTCTCTGTTTTTTGCAGATGATGTGGTCCTACTGGCTTCATCAGTTCGTGATTTACAACTTTCACTGGAGCGGTTTGCAGCCGAGTGTGATGCGGCCGGGATGAGGATCAGTTCCTCCAAATCCGAGGCCATGGTCTTGAGCCGGAAAAGGGTAGCATGCCCTCTCCGGGTCGGGGAGGAGGTCCTGCCCCAAGTGGAGGAGTTTAAGTATCTCGGGATCTTGTTCACGAATGAGGGAAAACTGGAGCGTGAGATCGATAGGCGGATAGGTGCAGCGTCCGCAGTGAAGCGGGCGCTGTACCGGTCTGTCGTGGTGAAGAGAGAGCTGAGTCAAAAGGCAAAGCTCTCAATTTACCGATCGATCTACGTTCCCACCCTCATCTATGGTCATGAGCTTTGGGTTATGACCGAAAGAACAAGATCTCGGATACAAGCGGCTGAAATGAGTTTTCTCCGCAGGGTGGCTGGACTCTCCCTTAGAGATAGGGTGAGAAGCTCAGTCATCCGGGAGGGACTCGGAGTAGAGCCGCTGCTTCTCCACATCGAGAGGAGCCAGTTGAGGTGGCTCGGGCATCTGGTTAGGATGCCTCCTGGACGCCTCCCTGGTGAGGTGTTCCGGGCACGTCCCACCGGGAGGAGACCCAGAGGAAGACCCAGGACGCGCTGGAGGGACTATGTTTCTCGGCTGGCCTGGGAACGCCTTGGGATTCCCCCGGAGGAACTGCTCCAAGTGGCTGGGGAGAGGGAAGTCTGGGCCTCCCTACTTAGGCTGCTACCCCCGCGACCCGACCCCGGATAAGCGGAAGAAGATGGATGGATGGATGGATGGTAACACAACATGCCATTTTACTAAACAATGGTGACACTCAACTGCATGTATAAAAGTAAGAATATTAACTTTACCCAATGAACAGGTGACATTTTAAAAGTGGTGTACCCTCAAGGCCTGCAAGGCCTTAAAATTATTTAAAATTAAAAATTAAAAATTATTATTATTTTTTTTATTATATATTGTCCATGAATACGTATTACATAATTCCAAATGGTCTGTCCGCTTCCTTTCATTGCTACCCCCCTGGTTTTGCTGCATCCAGACGTGTATTTTCATATTTAAGCATTGAACCAATCACATTTCAGCCACTGTTGCCACGGTCAAATAAATCTGCCTGGAGCCTTCACATTCAATTCTGCAAGCCCTGCTGCACTGTAGACCAAGCTGTTGCTTCAACCAATCAGATTTTGAGTTAATGCCTATGGCTGAGACCAAAAGCCTTCTAGCTACTAGTTACGTTTTCTGTACGACGACGTACGGAAACGTCAGCGTATTCACATGCTTTGATTGGATAGTCAATGTGTGACGTCACGTCCGTGGAGCCGAAGCTAATGGCTAATGGCTAATCGGGCTGTCAGGTAAAATAAGCTTTTTCGCTAATTGTTTTTTTTTAGAATCTAAGTAGGTTTTAACAGTTTTGCACTGGTCCAATCTTGCTGTGTTATTGGATGTAATGTCCGGTCACACGACCGGAAAGGTAAAAAATAGAAAACTGACTTTCTGTTTCCTGCTGCACGAAGCAGCTCATGTGTTGGACGAAACAAAAAGGAGATGAATGGCCTGGATATCAGGTGAGACGTCCTGATACAACTTTCTCAGTGTCCCAAAATACCTGGTAGTTTGTTCCAGACATTCTGGTTAGTGTCTAAATTCGGTTTGTTGGTGTTGTGCCATAAATTTTTGCCATGATTTTGTCCCGGTGTTTAGTTCAGGTTTAGTTCATAGAAGTGGGTCAACCTAGTTTAGGTTGTGTTTATATTTTTGTATATAAACGTAGTCTGAGTGGACATCTGTGTTACTGTGAAATAAACTGTAGTGTTGTCTACTTTTACTACTGATCTGGGTTCTGATATGTCCTGTTGAAGGCAAACATTCATATGAAATTAAATAAACTGCAGAAGATGAGCTTAGAAGCTGCAGATGATGAGAAATAGGGACGGGTGAGACCAGCTCTTCAAAAATAAAAAACTTTTTTTTTTAGCATTGAAGATTAAAATCATAAAATAAATGGTGCAACATTATCATAAAATCCTGTTTTCACTTTAACAACTATCTGTTAAAGTTAACTCAGCTGAAAAATAAAAAAAGACACAAAATTGTAGGATCTCAAGAATATTTCCTACAAACATTCAACTTTTTTTCAACCCACAGATGTACAAATCACAAAACATGAACTTCAAAGCAAAGTTGACAATAAAAAATATGTATGTGAACAAGAAACAAAACATCAAACTGAATAAAAGTAGACAATCATGAGAGCAAACACATCAAATGAAACCTATAAAGTTTGAAATAAAGATGATTTGTAGAATCTGTTCATCAGAGATTTAATGGTGAATTAAAGTTCATTAGCAGGATTTATATATA
>JBBPBX010009577.1:0-12143 GCA_038048925.1 Garcialebias charrua | reverse complement strand
TATATATATATATATATATATATATATGTGTGTGTGTGTTGGTGTGTGTGTATTTACACACGTGTGTATATTATGCATGTACTTTGTATACACGTACATACATAAATGTGTGTGTGTATGTATACTGTATACATACGGATATATGTATGTATATAGAATAGAAGAGAAACAGCCTTTATTGTCCCACGGATAGGAAATTCAAGTGTAACAGCAGCAACAGATAAAAAGATTCACACAAAAGTTCTTAAATATTAAAAACCAATCACATTTATCACATTTTTATAGGTATGGTATAAAGAAGGAAGATAAACAACATCAATAATAATGTTCAGTGTTGAACAAATTATGACTGACTTTATTTTGAAATTCTGGGTATGTCTGTGTGTATATATATATATAGGCCTACACTGTATACATATATACAGTATATACATACATACATACACACAGCTTCAAAATAAATTCTCACCCTGTACTAAAAAAGTTTCAGCTTCTCACTGCCAACAGCTGGTGAGAGGTGGAGTCGTCAATTTGAACCCCACCCACTGGAACCGGTACTGAAAGCATAATGGAAACACAACGTGTACCGTACCGAGTAGAGTAGAGTAGGCCTGTACCGGTACTACAGGTACTAATGGAAAAGGGGCTTTAGACAGGTAATCTCTGAAAAAAAACTATAGTCCTCTGGCTTCTCCAAGTGGTACTAAAAGCATTTCTAAAAACCCACAGTGACCCGCCGTTAACCAGCCAATAAAAACAGAGTTTTGTTCATGAACGAGCTTGTCACGCCCATCTCCCGCCTGTCCCAGCCCGCAGCGCGCATCCGCGCACGTTCTCGTTCAAAGGATTGCAAAGCGATGCAGGACTGTTTTGTATGTGACACAAATGTATTAAATTCCCCTTCTTCATCCCTGATCTGGACTTTTCTTTTTTTTTTTTGCCAAAAGTCAAGTGATCGCTTCCTCCTCCGCTGACTCCATGACTGAAATGATGAGGAAATGAATGAATTTGTCACGAGTGAATTAAACTCGGGTTCAACATGGCTGCGCGAGGCTCTGCAGATTTCCTGGTGTGCTGGACCAACGCTCCATGTTTTTATTTTTTAGAACGTTTTATTAACATATAAACACAGAAAATCGCAGCGGCTGCAACCAGAGCCAGCTGCAGCTTGTGCCTTTTCTTTCCCCCACCCGACCTGTCAATCATTTCAGTATGCGCGTAGAGCGGCGTTCGGCCCAACGCAGAGCTATACTGCGGCCTTTAGCAACATTCCTGCTCAACAAGTAAGTGTCTTTGCTTGAATCATTTATTATTAAAACTAAACAATAAAGATAACGAAGGTTACAGTATCACGTGCACGTTCATGAGACAGGACATGCAGTGGAGGCGGAGCTATGGAGGCTGAGTTGCAGTTCAGTCGAGAGCAAGGGGGAGGGACCAGAAAGGTGTCTCTGTTCAAAAATTTTCTAAGTTCCAGCGTTTTCCAGAAACTACATATAGCACCTTTAAACACTGGTGAGTAGTCTTAGCTTATTTTGTGGTGCGTCCACTTGTGGCGAATCCGTCCGCCTTGTGAGGAGGCTACCGTGTAGATTCAACACAGAAGTAGTCTTTACTTTTACCTTGACCAGCAGCTCTGTCCGCTTTTTGAAGGGCTACCGAGTTTGTGAGTTCAACGCGTGGTATCTTTTCTGTTGCCATTGGTTGCGGCCCCGTCCGCTTCATGAGGCGATTTCCAGGTAAAATTCGACACGTGAATAGTATTACTTCTACCGTGAGTAGTCTTACTTGTTACCTTGGTTTACGTAGCCAGCTGTGTTCTGGTCTTGTTCTCTAAGTTGGAGGGCGAACGTTTGTGCACCCTCTTATCAATTAGTTTTCATCAGCCTTGGCTAATGATGCTAACCTTGCTGAATTTTTTGGCCTTGTGTTCTGTTGGTGAAGGTTAGTGTTGTGGTGCACCCTTCTCTCAAAGCATTATTTTTGCCAACCTTATAAACGGTTGGACTGAGCTAGCAATGCTAGCCACTCTCAGTTTGACCTTGTGTTTCTATTTGGTGAAGGTAAACATTGTGCACCCTCTCCCAAGCATTTTTTTCCGACCTTATAACGGCTGGACTTTGCTAAGCACTAGCGGTGCTAGCCTCTCTCAGTTTGGCCTTGTAATTAAGAGCCGGGAGATGTGAGACAAAGAACCGGTGAGTGGAACCCTTGATTTTAACCATAAGTTCTTAATTAAGGTAATTTGATGAGGCTGGCGTTGTGACTTCATTCACTTTTGTCAGCATCATGACGGTCAGGATGAACTAGGCTTACTAGTTCTGGCCTTGTTTATTGATTGATAAAGGTGGACGTATTGCCCTCCCTCTCCCAATCATTCTCGCTGGCATCATACCGCTAGGCTGAACTAGGCTTACTAGTTCTGACCTTGTCTTGTTGGTGAGGGCGTGCATTCCCTTCTTCCAGTCATTGAGACTCTCAACAGCAACTGATCAGCTGATCTTAGAGATCGGGGAGGGCAGTAAGACTGAAGCAGCTCAGACAAATGCAGCGGGGCAAGGTTGTTCAGGCATTTAAAAACAAACAGCAAAAGTTTAAAATGAATTATGTTGTGCACAGGGAGCCAATGAAGGGATGCCAGGATGGGAGTAATATGCTCACGCCTACGGGCCTGAGTTAACAGGCGAGCAGCAGAGTTCTGCACAAGCTGCAGACGGGCGAGAGAGGTCTGGCTGATGCCTGCATACAGTGCATTACAGTAGTCAAGACGAGCTGTGATAAAAGCGTGGATTAATTTCTCCAAGTCAGGTCTTGCTAGGATTGGTTTCACTTTTGCTATTTGGCGAAGTTGATAAAAAACTTTTCTGAACAACACTGCTGATCTGTTTATCAAATTTAAAATCAGACTCAGACTTCACCCCCAGATTGGTGACACAGTCACAGAGATAAAATGACAATGAGCCAAGGTCTATGCTGGGAGAAGGACAGCAACTCGGTCTAAACATCATAACTTCAGTCTTGTTCTCATAAGGAAGTTTAGGGAAAACCATGCCCTAACATCATTAAGGCAGTGTGTAAGTTGCTGGAGTGTATAGTTTTGTTCCAGGGGAAGATAGATCTGGCAATCATCAGCATAGAAATGAAAAGAAATGCAATGTTTCCTAAAAATTGAGCCGAGGGGGAGTAAGAGCAAATAAAAGAGGGCCAAGGATGAAGAACAAGTTAAGAGGTGTCCGATGACACCCTCCTGGGTCAATGAAGAAAAGGAATTATATTCCAAATAGAATGCTTAGTCTTTGGAGAGGTTCCAACCAGCCAAAGTTCTGTGTCATCCTTAATAGCACTGAGGGAAAAACAACGATCCAGCAGGCAGAGCAATAGATCCAAAGTGGAAGCACTCGATCCAAAGCAAAACTACACAAAGGTCCTGTAAGCAAAGCAAACAGGTAGTTGACACCTTAGCGATCCAAACAGGTGTCAGAATGAAGGTATCCAGGGGTAGGTGCCACCAGTTGGCACCTTCGAATGAGGATGGTGGAGTATCCCCAGTGAATATTTATATCTCGAGGAAGAACCAGGATGAAGGAAGTCCTGACGTCATCAGAAAGGATACCAAGGACTGGAACAGCAGGAGGCATGGAATGTCCAGATGTCATCATGGTGGTGGTCTACCCAAATGACACTGCAACCTTAGACTGGTTATTAATTATATATTTCAATTTTTATAGTAAAAGTAGGAAAATGAAGAGGACAGAGCCTAGATTAAAATGTTTATTTTGTTCTTAAACATTTACTTCATTTAACAAACTTGAATAAAACTAGAATTAATCAAAAATGTAACGTAAAGTTTTAAACTAAACAATTTTATGTTGAACTACTGATTGTGATAAACAATAATGTTTCAAAAATATTTAAGATCAATGATTTTGGAATACTATAATAAGGAGTGATTCTCCATTGATGAAATAACTGTTATCTTTACATGTTTGTTTTTTTCTGGACGGAATTTATGAGAGAAGTCGTTTCTCTGGAAATTTTTCTGGAGTCGAACTCATAAAAGGTGTAGTTATAAACAGTGTTTGAGCATCCCTTTTCAAAATGTGGCTTCAGAACTAAACTTAGCAACCAGTTAACTGACAACAATCAAATATATATCCTAAAAACAACTTGGACTTCATACCCTGATGCATGCTCAATAATCCAGGTAGAAACATCTAAAAAAGCTAAGTTTGGTCCTCTGGACATTCAAAAAACAAAACAAAACAAAGCAAGAAAAAACTGTAGAAACGTTTCGTCTTTCGTCCGAAAGACTTCCTCAGTCTAATGCCCCTTTTCCACCGGTCGGCTCGGGTCGGATGTTACGTCATATGTGCGTCGCAGAGACCCCCTTTCATCCTTTCCCACCGGATATTCCGTGCTGAGCCGCGCGAGATTTCCTGAGATTTTCGGGCTGGTTTCAGAGGGGTACTGAGGCGAGCTCACCCGCTCCGGAAGGAGGGAGGAGGAGACTCGAGCAGTTTTCACGGAAGCGACTGGGAAGCAATCACGGCAGGACTTTACATGATAAACACGGTAAAAACAATTATTTGTTTTTAAATTTATAGCAAAGATGGGTCTTCAGCTGAACGTGTCCTTAATAAAATCACGTATTGCTCAAAACTGCAGGATTTTAAAAAGTAGGTTCGCCACGAGCAACACGCGGCGCGCGGGCGGCTTTATGTCTTTAAATGTAGCTCAATGAACAGATATAAAATATATTTCATAGCTGACTTTATAGTACGAGGGCTCCTGAGCTTAACCACGCTTTAATATTGTCACGTAGTGGTCAAATCTGCTGCATTTAAAGTAGTTTCGCTTTGACTTCTTCCAAAACTGCTTGCACAACGAAAATAAATTATAAAAATTCGAATTTTATTTCAAATAACTCCAACAGGATACATTTAGTATATGAACATGTTGTGATCACACTATATTTTTTTGAAAAATATCAGCTATGTGGTTTTTGATAGAATTGATAATATGTGATACAAAGTACAAGGGAGAAAATTAATGAAGGTAGCTTGACACATTTACGTCTATAACACATTGAATTTTATTTCAAATAACTCCAACAGGATACATTTAGTATATGAACATGTTGTGATCACACTGTATTTTTTTGAAAAATATCAGCTATGTGGTTTTTGATAGAATTGATAATATGTGATACAAAGTACAAGGGAGAAAATTAATGGAGGTAGCTTGACACATTTACGTCTATAACACATTGAATTTTATTTCAAATAACTCCAACAGGATACATTTAGTATATGAACATGTTGTGATCACACTGTGTTGTTTAAAAAAAAAAAACAGTTTCTGGACTAAATTAATCACATTTTTCTTTTACAGTCAACAGAAGAAAATCACCAGAATTCAACAACCTGTGTCATCTTCTGGAGGAAGACGTGAGACACCAGATGGAAATTTGTTACTTCTGTTTGTCACTTCAAACTTTTCCTATTAAACGTTATATTTTCTTAAGTGGTGTCCTCGAACATTCAATTTCCTAAACTTATTTTATAATGTGAAGTGTGTATTGTGTTTAAATCCATACTGGAAGTTAAGAGAACTTTCCATTTGCATTTGACCTTTAAAGAATCATAAGATAAAGATTATTAGAATCTGCTCAACTGTTATTACGTTATAAATTATTTGGTTCTAGGATGAAGTCATACAAAAAAAGTCAAAAATTAAAAGTGGCCAAAGTCCTTTGGACAGTTTAAAGTTAAAGAATTCACAGACCATCCATCTACCATCTACCCATCTACCACCCAGCAGCAACTTTACCAGGGAAACTCTGGCAGTTTCAAAGATCACAGTGTGATGTTTTAAATCAACTTTATTTATAAAGCACATTTTAAAAACCACAGGGTCAACCAAAGTGCTGTACAATAACATAAAAGACAAGTTAATTAAAAACTATAAAAAGCATACAAAAATAAATACATATACCAGTCTTACTGCAGGTGTGTTAACATGCCATAAAAGATAAGATCACGTGTTAAAAGCCAAGGAATAAATGTGTGTTTTTAAATAAGATTTAAAAAGTTTTGAGGACTGTCAGCAGCAACTGCTCAGCTGATCTGAGAACGGGGAGGGCAGGAAGGTTGAAGCAGCTCAGATAAATATGGTTTTGCAACTTTATCAAGCACCTTGTGCATAACTAAATAATAAAATATGCTTTAATACATCTTTATTGTAAAAATACTAAATTGGAAAATACATGGGTTTAAAGAAGGCAACAAGGTAGGATTATGAATTGGGTTTAAAGATTACAGCTCATGAGGTACTCATTATAGCATGACATCTCTTTCACAACATTCTGTCAAAGCCTTTATTGTGTTCTTCTTCTAGTGGTGGCTAGTACTGTAGTAAATAGCTTGAGGGAACACTACTGCCACCATGTGGTAAGACGAGTAGGATTCTGGACCCCGCCCACAGAAGGGGTACAAAAAAGCTGTGGAAACAGAACATAGATGTGACCCGACCCGAACTGAGCCGACCTGAGCCGATCCAACCCGAGCCGAGCCGAGCGGTGGAAAAGAGGCATTAGATGCTGTATTCAGCTCAGTCTTATAAATAGCACCCTCTCACAGTGGATCAACCAGTTTGCTGCCAACAGCTGAAACCAGCTGCTCACATGATCAAGGAGGACCATCAGCCCAACGATGGATCATTAGCACCCTGATGGTTGTTTGCTATTCACAGAGTGCTGAATGATACTAGCAATAACAGCATTGTAAGAGGGGGACAGTTGAACCCGGAGGCCTCCTCCCCTGTTTGATGATGGACAGTTTCTTTTCACAAAGATGGCCTCCTTTACTCCTCTCTCAAACCATTGTTCCTCTCTATCAAGGATGTGAACATCTTCAACCCTGAAAGAGTGACCGCTGGCCTGGAGATGAGGGTAGACCGCAGAGTCCTGACCTGATGATGTTGATCTTCTGTGCTGGGCCATCTTTTTGGTCATTCGCTGTTTAGTTTCCCCGATATAAGACTGATCACAGCCCTCCTGACACTGAACAGCATACACAATATTACTCTGTTAGTGCCGGGGACTGGATCTTTGGGATGAACCAGTCTTTGCCGTAATGTATTTTGGGGTTTAAAAGCCACTGGGACGTTGTGTTTAGAAAATAAACATCTCAATGTCTCTGAAACTCCCGCAACATACGGAATGACCACTGGTCTGGGTTCCTTCTTTTCACCTGATGGCTGGCTAGAGTCCTGTTTGGGTTTCTTCTCTGCTTTCAGGAAGGCCCAGTTAGGATATCCACATTTCTCTAGAGCCTGTTTTGTGTGTGATTTCTCCTTCTGTCTGGCTGCTGAGTTAGTGGGGACGCTGTCTGCTCTGTGATACAGAGTCCTGATGACTCCTAACTTGTGTTCCAGAGGGTGATGGGAGTCAAACTGTAAATACTGGTCTGTGTGGGTGGGTTTGCGGTACACCTCAGTTTGCAAATTTTCTCTATCAAAAACTGAGACCTCACAGTCCAAGAAAGCCAACCTGCCATTATTTACATCTTCTCGTGTGAACTTGATATATTTATCCACAGTGTTGATGTCCAGAGGACCAGACTTAGCTTTTTTAGATTTTTTCTACCTGGATTATTGAGCATGCATCAGGGTATTCTAACAAACTACTTACTTCCTCTGTCTCTTCCGAGCATAGAGGTGTTGTGCCTGTTTTCTGGAACTCTTGTGACTCTTTGTATGTCTCGAACTGTTCTGTTCGAAGTGCAGGGGCAGGGCCTCGGCTCGATCTAAACCACTTTGGGTCTCTTAGAGAGTGAACACCTACCTTTTGTGGTTTTTTGCTTGTCTCAGACTTTTGAATCTGAGGTGCACTAGGAGCAGGGCTCAGTTTAACCTCCTAGGACCTGTCATCCACATTTGTGGACATCACATTTTGGGCTGTCTAAACAACATTACTAAAAAAAAAACAACTAAATATTGCTCTACACATGGCCTGGTGTCCTCATATGAGGTCATTGTACTGCCACTTAGTGGTTTAGAAGTGCATAGCACATTACAGGTTAGTTCCAAGATGGCTGACGACACACCCACAAGTTCACATGGCAGCTCCCAATCCAAACCTCGGCCAGGTAAAAATTGAATAAAGTTTCATGGTGGATTTTTGTTCAAATATTTATAAAAGTGTTCAGTGTTTGTTATTGTGTTTAAATTTTACAAAAGTTAGCAACTGCAGGGATTTAGCATGTCGCTAAACATGATGTACACATATGTGGACAGAGGGACTTAGTGTTGTTAATTTTGTTGACCATGTCCACAAATGTGGACTGTGGGAATTGGTTTTGTAGAAAATATTTTTATGCTAAAATGTTTTAGAAATAAATGTACATAGATTTTTATTTGATTTTGCTTATGATTTTTTTTCACAGAGTGTTATTCTCTGTAAGTAATGGAATTGCTGGGGTTAATTGATGGAGAAAACTCGGAGATAGAAGACTAGTCAGACATTGATGGTCCCGTAGAGGATACTGAATATCTGGGTAATAGCTGGGTAAGTTTCATCCAGGATCCCCGGTGTGCGTGGATAATCCTTACCCAGGCCTTAGTGCCCCCTCCCTGGGTGCGGGACCACCGAACCCCCCACCGGTGTGCACGGATAATCCTTACCCAGGCCATAGTGACCCTTCCTGGGTGTGGGACCACCGAACCCCCCTGGTGCGCGCGGATAATCCTTACCCAGGCCTTAGTGCCCCCTCCCCTAGGTGTGGGACCACTGAACCCCCCCCCTCGGTGCATGCGGATAATCTTTACCCAGACCTTAGTGCCCCCTCCCTGGGTATGGGACCACCGAACCCCACCGGTGCACGCGGATAATCCTTACCCAGGTCTCAGTGCCCCCTCCCTGGGTGTGGGACCACCAAACCCCCCGGTGCGCACAGATAATCCTTACCCAGACCATAGTGCCCCTCCCTGGGTGTGGGACCACCGAACCCCCCGGTGCGCACGGATAATCCTTACCCAGGCCTTAGTGCCCCCTCCCCTAGGTGTGGGACCACTGAACCCCCCTCGGTGCATGCGGATAATCTTTACCCAGACCTTAGTGCCCCCTCCCTGGGTATGGGACCACCGAACCCCACCGGTGCACGCGGATAATCCTTACCCAGGTCTCAGTGCCCCCTCCCTGGGTGTGGGACCACCAAACCCCCCGGTGCGCACAGATAATCCTTACCCAGACCTTAGTGCCCCCTCCCTGGGTGTGGGACCACCGAACCCCACCGGTGCATGCGGATAATCCTTACCCAGGTCTCAGTGCCCCCTCCCTGGGTGTGAGACCACCAAACCCCCCGGTGCGCACAGATAATCCTCACCCAGACCTTAGTGCCCCCTCCCTGGGTGTGGGACCACCGAACCTCACCGGTGCACGCGGATAATACTTACCCAGGTCTTAGTGCCCCCTCCCTGGGTGTGGGATCATCAAACCCCATCGGTACGCACGGATACTCCTTAGTCAGACCTTAGTGCTCCCTCCCTTGGTGTAGGATCACCGAACCCCCCCCCCGGTGCGCGTGAATAATTCTTACCCAGGCCGTAGTGCCCCCTCCCTGGGTGTGGGATCATCGCACCTTACCGGTGCGCGCGGATAATCCTTACCCAGGCCTTAGTGCCCACTCCCTGGGTGTGGGATCATCGCACCTCACCGGTGCGTACGGATAATCCTTACCCAGACCTTAGTGCCCCCTCCCTGGGTGTGGGACCACTGAACTCCCGGTACACGCGGATAATCCTTACCCAGGCCTTAGTGCCCCCTCCCTGGGTGTGGGACCACTGAACCCCCCGGTGCGCACAGATAATCCTTACCCAGGCCTTAGTGCCCCCTCCCTAGGTGTGGGACCACCGTACCCCCCGGTGCGGTGCGCGTGGATCATCTTTAGCCATGCTTGGTGATCCCTCGTCGGGCTTTGTTGGGACAATTCCCGGACATTTGCCCGGAGCATTTCATTTGCAAAGCATTTACATTGAATGTTGGGACAAGGTCCCAACATTCCCTAGCGCCCTAACCCTAACCCCCTAACCCTACACCTAACCCCTTAATCCTAACCTGTCTGAAATGGGACAAGAAACTAGTTTTTTATATAGTTTTTCCACTTAGGAAAATACTGTTGTGTTCAGACACAAAATAAATAGTTTTGCATATCATTATCCAATTGTAAATTTGTTGTGTTTTATCTATTTTTAAAACGAATGTCCACATATGTGGACATCATTTTTCTCATAGACTGCATCATGTAAAAAGATAAATCTTCGTTTTTACACTCATCAGGTCCCAATCAACCTAAATAACATAGGGAAGTTAAAAATGCATATCATGTTAGAGTTCGGGTCTTTATAAAGCACATTTTAAAAACCACAGGGTCAACCAAAGTGCTGTACAATAACATAAAAGACAAGTTAATTAAAAACTATAAAAAGCATACAAAAATAAATACATATACCAGTCTTACTGCAGGTGTGTTAACATGCCATAAAAGATAAGATCATGTGTTAAAAGCCAAGGAATAAATGTGTGTTTTTAAATAAGATTTAAAAAGTTTTGAGGACTGTCAGCAGCAACTGCTCAGCTGATCTGAGAACGGGGAGGGCAGGAAGGTTGAAGCAGCTCAGATAAATATGGTTTTGCAACTTTATCAAGCACCTTGTGCATAACTAAATAATAAAATATGCTTTAATACATCTTTATTGTAAAAATACTAAATTGGAAAATACATGGGTTTAAAGAAGGCAACAAGGTAGGATTATGAATTGGGTTTAAAGATTACAGCTCATGAGGTACTCATTATAGCATGACATCTCTTTCACAACATTCTGTCAAAGCCTTTATTGTGTTCTTCTTCTAGTGGTGGCTAGTACTGTAGTAAATAGCTTGAGGGAACACTACTGCCACCATGTGGTAAGACGAGTAGGATTCTGGACCCCGCCCACAGAAGGGGTACAAAAAAGCTGTGGAAACAGAACATAGATGTGACCCGACCCGAACTGAGCCGACCTGAGCCGATCCAACCCGAGCCGAGCCGAGCGGTGGAAAAGAGGCATTAGATGCTGTATTCAGCTCAGTCTTATAAATAGCACCCTCTCACAGTGGATCAACCAGTTTGCTGCCAACAGCTGAAACCAGCTGCTCACATGATCAAGGAGGACCATCAGCCCAACGATGGATCATTAGCACCCTGATGGTTGTTTGCTATTCACAGAGTGCTGAATGATACTAGCAATAACAGCATTGTAAGAGGGGGACAGTTGAACCCGGAGGCCTCCTCCCCTGTTTGATGATGGACAGTTTCTTTTCACAAAGATGGCCTCCTTTACTCCTCTCTCAAACCATTGTTCTTCTCTATCAAGGATGTGAACATCTTCAACCCTGAAAGAGTGACCGCTGGCCTGGAGATGAGGGTAGACCGCAGAGTCCTGACCTGATGATGTTGATCTTCTGTGCTGGGCCATCTTTTTGGTCATTCGCTGTTTAGTTTCCCCGATATAAGACTGATCACAGCCCTCCTGACACTGAACAGCATACACAATATTACTCTGTTTGTGCCGGGGGACTGGATCTTTGGGATGAACCAGTCTTTGCCGTAATGTATTTTGGGGTTTAAAAGCCACTGGGACGTTGTGTTTAGAAAATAAACGTCTCAATGTCTCTGAAACTCCCGCAACATACGGAATGACCACTGGTCTGGGTTCCTTCTTTTCACCTGATGGCTGGCTAGAGTCCTGTTTGGGTTTCTTCTCTGCTTTCAGGAAGGCCCAGTTAGGATATCCACATTTCTCTAGAGCCTGTTTTGTGTGTGATTTCTCCTTCTGTCTGGCTGCTGAGTTAGTGGGGACGCTGTCTGCTCTGTGATACAGAGTCCTGATGACTCCTAACTTGTGTTCCAGAGGGTGATGGGAGTCAAACTGTAAATACTGGTCTGTGTGGGTGGGTTTGCGGTACACCTCAGTTTGCAAATTTCCTCTATCAGAAACTGAGACCTCACAGTCCAAGAAAGCCAACCTGCCATTTTTTACATCTTCTCGTGTGAACTTGATATATTTATCCACAGTGTTGATGTCCAGAGGACCAGACTTAGCTT
>JBBPBX010009576.1:7787-35809 GCA_038048925.1 Garcialebias charrua | reverse complement strand
AAATTTGTTTAATGGACTAATTTTATTACAGTATGTCTCAAACAGTAAAGTTTAATTTTATTTCATGGAACTGCAGAGGTCTTCAACGTCTTCAAAAAGTTAAACAAGTTATGAACAGATTAAAAGAAATGGATTCAAAAATTGTGTTCCTCCAAGAAACACATCTTCTTGACGAGGACTTGTTAAAGGTAAAAAGGAGGTGGAAGGGCAGCATTTACACGGCACCATACACTTCTCAGTCTAGAGGGGTAATGACTTTAATTCACGAATCTGTACCATTGCAAATTAAAAACATAATTAAAGATAAAAGAGGAAGATACCTAATTCTTCAAGGCTACTTAATGTCAGAAATGCTAATTTTAACTAACATATATGGTCCGAATGTGGATGATAATAAATTTTATACCGATATACTCCTCATACTAACATCACTAAAGGGGTTACATATAATGGGCGGAGATTTTAATTGTACATTGAATCCAAATTTGGACAGGTCAACAGGGACGGATCAATCGCATCTTAACTGTAGAAGTGCAATAAAAACTATGATGAGGGAACTAGAGTTACGTGATGAGTGGAGAGAGAGAAACTTAGTTAACAAAATATACTCATGCTACTCAAGTTCTTTCAAAACCTACTCTAGAATAGACTATTATTTAATTTCTACAGAATTACAGTATAAAATCACAGAATGTTCTTATGAAAATATAGCTATTTCAGATCATGCACCATGTAGGTTAGTTTATAAAGATGATAAAATAAAGAGAGATCCTCCAAGATGGCAATTTCAACACAAATGGCTACGAGATGAAAATTTTGTGAAATACTTAAGGAAGCAAATAGATGAATTTTTTCAAATTAATACTATTGAAACATCAGCGTGTATAAGATGGGAAGCTTTTAAGGCCTTTCTTAGAGGGCATATTATTAGTTATACAGGTTCCAAGACAAAACAAACTGAGAAAATTAGAACACAGATGGAAAATAAAATAAAAACAATACAAGAGGAAATAAACAAAAAACAAGATCCACAATTGGAAAAGGAATTATTAATTTTAAGAGCAGAATACAATAAACACTCTGCATCAAGAGCCGCTTCAAGTTTATTACGACTTAAACAAACATTCTATGAACAGGGAGATAAATCAGGAAAGCTATTAGCCTGGCAAATAAAACAGTTAGAATTTAGGCAACCAATTACATCTATTACAATAAATGAACAAACTTTACAAGATCCACAACAAATAAATTCAGCGTTTAAGAATTATTATGAGAATTTGTATAAAGCACAAGAAAAAATAACATTAGGAAAAACAGATGAATTCTTAACAAACTTAAATATACCTAAATTTTCAGAAGGAGATAGGGAAACCCTGAATTTAGAAATCACACAGGAGGAGCTGGGACAAGCTATAAACAATATGAAATCAGGAAAAAGGGGAGGACCTGATGGCCTCCCAATAGATTTATACAAAATTTTTAAAGATAAACTTTTGGCTCCACTACTAGATATGTTTAAAGAAATTTTCAACTCAAATTATCTTCCCCCATCAATAAACGCTGCCATGATTACTCTATTACCGAAACCAGATAAACCATTAGATATATGTGAAAATTTTAGGCCAATTAGTTTGTTAAATGCAGATCTGAAAATAATATCTAAATTGCTAGCCTTACGTCTACAAAGGATCTTGCCAAAAATAATACATCATGATCAAAATGGATTCATATTAGGGCGACAAGGTTTTCATAATGTGAGGAGAGTATCAAATATAATTTATTACAATAAGGGATCTCCAAACTCAGCTCTTCTATCATTGGATGCCGAAAAAGCATTTGACAGAATAGATTGGGAATTCCTTCTTCAGGTATTGGAAAGGTTTAATTGTGGAAATAAGTTTGTTCAATGGGTAAAAATATTATATAGTAACCCTTCAGCTGAAATTATAACAAATAGAAATATATCTAAACCAATAAAGATCAGGAGGGGATGCAGACAAGGATGCCCATTGTCACCTTTATTATTTACTTTGGCAATAGAGCCATTTGCTATTGCTATCCGTTCACATCCGCAAATTTATGGAATCAAAATAGGATCCAATGAACACAAAATTTCCTTGTTTGCAGATGATGTTATTTTATTCGTATCTAAAATGAGTAGCTCAATAAAACATATTTTAGATATAATTAAACAATATGGTGAGATATCGGGATATAAAATAAATAAAATGAAATCTTCAATGCTACTTCTTAACAAGAATGATAAGATAAATATAACTTCAGAAATACAAGAGTTTAAGATAGTAAATGAATTTAAGTATTTAGGAATATGTATTTCATCAAACATAGAACAGATATCCGCAACTAACTATAAACACATATTAAATACTGTAGAAGAATCTTTAGAAAGATGGATGCCATTGCCAATATCTATGATTGGAAGAGTAAATTTAATGAAAATGATTATATTACCAAAAGTGCTTTATGTGTTTCAGAATGTTGCCCTTCCACCTCCTCCTGAATTCTTTCCACAAATAAGAAAGATGATGATACGTTTCTTATGGAAAAACAGGAAATCCAGAATACGCTTAACATTATTATACCTCCCGTATGATCGGGGAGGCTTGAAATGCCCTAATTTTCAGTGGTACTATTATGCAGTACATCTTAGGTCTATGATGTTTTATTATAGTAAACATTCCCCACATTGGGTTGATATGGAAACACAAGATTTAACAGTAACACTCCCAGCATATTTATATTCCAATTCAATAATGAAGCTCCTGAAACAAACTAAAAACCCATTTCTTAAAAACACAATTAGAGTATGGAGAGATGTTAAAAAAATTCTAAACGATTCAACTAATTTATCTTTATTCAGCCCAGTGTGGGGAAACCAATTCTTTTTACCAGGTAAAACGGACCCAACATTTAAAGAATGGAAGGATAAAGGTCTCCAAATGATTGAACACTTGTATGAATCAAATTCAGACACACTAATGAGCTTTCAAGAGTTACAGACTAAATTTAATATAAATAAGAATCAATTTTTTAAATATCTTCAACTCAGAAATTTTATAAAAACAACTCAGAACAATGTGCTGACAAAACCTTTAAAATCAATTTTAGAAGAAATGCTAACAAAAGATAGTTTAAAAAAAGGTATTATATCAGATTTTTATCAGTTATTGACATCATATTCTCTTGAAGGTTCACAGGATAGATTTAATGCTTGGAAAGAAGACATAATAATGGAACTATCAGAGGAAGACTGGAAAAGAGCATGTACTCTTGCTCACACTAGCTCTATTAATACAGCTTTAAAAATGATTAATTACAAGTGGTTAATGCGGGTTTACATAACTCCTGTAGACCTTAATAAATACAATGGGGAGATACCTGATGTTTGTTCAAAATGTGTTGAGGAAAAGGGAACTTTGGTACATTGTATGTGGTACTGCAGGGAAATTATGTTATTTTGGACTGAAGTAAAAAATATAATTGAGAAAATCATTTCTAAACAAATAATTTTGGACCCAAAACTGTTTTTGTTCGGTCTATATCCTGAAAGACATAATTATACTAATAATGAACAAAAGTTTATTGATTTAAGTTTGATTAATGCAAAAAGATGTATATCGCTATGTTGGAAAAACTTAAATAGACCTACTGCGAATCAATGGTTACAGCAAATGCTATCGGCTCTTCCTTTGGAAAGGATAACGTATTTGTTAAAGGGCAAGCAAGGACTGTTTGAGTGTGTTTGGAACCCTTTTATTTTGTATGTAAAAAGTCTGGACACTTTAAATGAAAATGCAAACAATTGAAGAACGTGCTGACCGCAGTTCCAAAGACAATAATAAGAGAAGACATGTATAGTTGGACTCATTATAAAAGAAATGAACAATGAAAAAAGAATTTTGAGACATTTTGTTGTTGATTGTATTTTTGATTTTTATTCCTTTTTATTTTTTATTTTTTTATTGTGAGGGTGGGGGTATTTTACTTAAGTTTGTTTATTGTATGAATGTTGGTTTAATTGTGTAAAAACTCAAATAAATATATTTTGGAAAAAAAAAAAAGTTAAAAAAAAAGTTAAAAAAAAAAAAGAAATAATATATTTTTTTTTTACTATGTGATCCTACTACGATTTTTTGACATACAAGCGCCCCCTAGGGACGGAACTCGCTCGTAAGTCGGGGACTACCTGTAATATACACCGAGTGGTTTTGAAGCTATTTATAACAAACAGAAGCTAACACCACACGAGACGAGTCCGTCTCTGAAAACACAAATAAAAAATCGAATCTCATCTCAAATGATTAATCCAGGCCATAGTTAAGTACATTAATGCCTTATAATTACACACTGTAAGCAGAAATAATATACACTGAGTAGTTTCGAAGCTATTTATAAGCAAGCAGAAGTAAACTGAAATAAAAACGAATGCTAACACGGGAAGTCCGCCTCTCAGAACACGAATAAAAAATCGAATTTTATCTCAAATGATTCATCTAGGCCATAGTTAAGTACATTAATGCCTTATAATTACACATTGTAAGCAGAAATAATATACACCGAGTGGTTTCAAAGCTATTTATAAGTAAACAGAAGTAAAACCAGAAGCTAACACGAGACGAGTCAGTCTCTGAAAACACGAATAAAAAATCGAATCTCATCTCAAATGATTAATCCAGGCCATAGTTAAGTACGTTAATGCCTTATAATTACACACTGTAAGCAGAAATAATATACACCGAGTGGTTTCGAAGCTATTTACTGTATAAGTAAACAGAAGTAAAACCAGAAGCTAACACGAGACGAGTCCGTCTCTGAAAACACGTATAAAAAATCGAATCTCATCTCAAATGATTAATCCATGCCATAGTTAAGTACATTAATGCCTTATAATTACACTGTGTAAGCAGAAAAAAATATACACCGATTGGTTTCGAAGCTATTTATAAGTAAAAAGAAGTAAAACCAGAAGCTATCAGAATGCTACTAAAATATCATTTTTTTTAATCTCAAACATATAATAAAGCTACTCACTTGTAAACGTCCACACTGTGATTCCATTATGTAAGTTTCAGAAAAATCCGCTGAGTGGTTCTTGACTTATCTTGCAAACAAACAGCAGACAAACAGAGCTAACAGAATACCCTGATGCATGTTCAATAATCCAGGTATAAAAATCTAAAAAAGCTAAGTCTGGTCCTCTGGACATTCAAAAAACAAAACAAAACAAAGCAAAAAAAATTGTAGAAACGTTTCGTCTTTTGTCCGAAAGACTTCCTCAGTCTGAGGTGCTATGTTCAGCTCAGTCTTATAAATAGCACCCTCTCACAGTGTTACACAACCAGTTGGCTGATGACAGCCAAAACCAGCTGCTCACATGATCAAGGAGGACCATCAGCCTAACGATGGATCATTAGCACCCTGATGGTTGTTTGCTATTCACAGAGGGCTGAGTGATACTAGCAATAACAGCATTGTAAGAGGGGGACAGTTGAACCCGGAGGCCTCCACCCCTGTTTAATGATATCAAATCAAAAAAGGCGTTCAATACGGGATCAACTGGACTTTATTTGTTGCAGAAAACGTTTCGACTTCTGTCCAGAAGTCTTTTTCAATTCTGAATGGAAGCTGTGAGAACGAGAAGTTTTATACAGGCTTACAAGTCACGCACCAACATATGAAATTGGAAACTGAAATAACACCACAAATTAACTAACATGCCCATTCTATTTAAATTGACAAAACGACACATCCCAGCTTAACAAAGGGGGGTTTGTAACACATACATGTAAATTGAAAGATCACACCTTAAACAGTAGGAGGTTCCCTTGAGGTCTCTGTTAGAAGACACAAAACTGTATGTAAATTGACAAACAACACCTCCCAAACAACAACAGAGGCTACTCAGAGAACTTTGTTAGTCTAATTTACAGACAAGGCATCCCTGCTCCCATCCGGTGTAAAACGTTTCGGAATCAAATCCAAAACTGAGTTATAGGTCTTAATAATAATAATAATTAATAATTAATTCAATTTATAACGCACTTTTCATTACTGAAAATCTCAAAGTGCTACACATATATTGAATGCTACACACATTCATAAACCGGTGGCGGCAGACTACCATGCAAGGTGCTTTCCAGTCCTACCGGGAGCAACTCAGGGTTAAGTGTCTTGCCCAAGGACACAACGACACATGGTGCGGGTCCCGGGAGTCGAACCGCCAACTTTCCGATCGGGAGACGACTGCCATTACCACTACACCACGGCCGCCCCTGTCTTAGACAGTTGAAATCTCAGACCTCCTCCTCTGTTAAGAGAAGGTTTTTCTCTCTTAACATACACAGCTTCCTTTACCCCCCTCTCAAACCATCTGTGTTCTCGGTCCAAAATTTGAACATTCTGGTCCTCAAAGGAGTGTCCCTTGTCCGTGAGGTGGAGGTGAACTGCAGAGTTTTGTCCAGAGGAGGTTGCTCTCCTATGTTGAGACATTCTTTTGTGGATAGGTTGTTTCGTTTCTCCGATGTAACGGTCTGAGCAGACTTCGCTGCACTGGACTGCATAAACCACCCCACTCTGTTTGTGTGTGGGGGTTCTGTCCTTCGGATGCACCAGCCTCTGTCTGAGAGTCCGGCTGGGTTTGAAGTGTACTGGGATGTTGTGTTTGTTAAAAATCCTTCTGAAATTCTCTGAGACTCCAGCAACATAAGGAATGACAATGTTTTTCCGTCTGTTAGACTTTTTCTGTTCATTATTGTGTTTAACAGATTTCCTTGCTGACTTGACAAACGCCCAGTTGGGATATCCACATGATTGCAGAGATTTTTTGATGTGTTTCTGTTCCTTTTCCTTCCCTTCTGTCCTTGTGGGGATGTGTTCTGCCCGATGCTGTAAAGTTCTGATGACAGAAAGTTTGTGCTCCAGTGGATGGTGAGAGTCGAACAGGAGATATTGGTCTGTGTGGGTTGGTTTTCTGTAAACTTCAATGTTGAGACTGTCATCTCCCTCCATATGCACCAAACAGTCCAAAAAAGGCAGCTTATTGTCGTTAGCATCCTCTCTGGTGAACTTGATGTTGTTATCAACAGAGTTAATGTGTCTGGTGAACGCTTCCACCTCCCTGGCTTGGATTTTGACACAGGTATCATCCACGTATCTGAACCAATGGCTTGGAGTTGTCCCCTCATAGGAGTTTAGGGCTCTCTGTTCCACTTCCTCCATGTAGAGGTTTGCAACAATGGGTGACACTGGAGATCCCATGGCACAGCCGTGCTTCTGTCTGTAAAAACTGTCATTGAACTTGAAATAAGTGGTGGAGAGGCAGAGATCCAGCAGGGTGCAGATGTGGTCTGGGGTTAAGTTGGTCCTTTTGTCCAAATCCTTGTCCTGTAGAAGTCTTTTTTTGACAGTTTCTATTGCTTCAGAAATGGGTATGCATGTGAACAGGGAAGTCACATCATACGATACAAGAGTTTCTCCCGGGGTCAGCTTCAAATGTTGAACTTTGTTGGTGAAATCAATGGAGTTTTTAATATGATGAGGTGTGTTTCCAACCAGAGGAGCTAAAATACCAGCCAGATGTTTAGCAACATTGTATGTCACTGAGTTCATGCTGCTCACGATGGGTCTGAGAGGTGTACCTTCTTTGTGTATTTTTGGAAGTCCATACAGACAAGGAGTGGCCTCCCCCGGGTACAGTCTATAATACAATGATCGATTGATTGTTTTCTCCTTTTCGAGTTTTTGTAGACAATCAATGACTTTCTTTTTAAAGGTGTTAGTCGGGTCCCTCTTCAGGTGCTCATAGGTGTTACTGTCATTCAGTAGAGCGGTTATTTTCTCCTGGTAGTCCGACGTGTTGAGTATTACTGTGCATCTTCCTTTGTCCGCTGGTAAAATGGTGATGTTTTGGTCTTGGCTGAGTGTTTAATGATGGTTGGTTTCTTTTCACAAAGATGGCCTCCTTTACTCCTCTCTCAAACCATCGTTCCTCTCTATCAAGGATGTGAACATCTTCATCCCTGAAAGAGTGACCGTTGGCCTGGAGATGAGTGTAGACCGCAGAGTCCTGACCTGATGATGTTGATCTTCTGTGCTGGGCCATCCTTTTGGCCAGTGGCTGTTTAGTTTCCCCGATGTAAGACTGATCACAGCCCTCCTGACACTGAACAGCATACACAATATTACTCTGTTTGTGCCGGGGGACTGGATCTTTGGGATGAACCAGTCTTTGCCGTAATGTATTTTGGGGTTTAAAAGCCACTGGGACGTTGTGTTTAGAAAATAAACGTCTCAATGTCTCTGAAACTCCCGCAACATACGGAATGACCACTGGTCTGGGTCTGGGTTCCTTCTTTTCACCTGATGGCTGGCTGGAGTCCTGTTTGGGTTTCTTCTCTGCTTTCAGGAAGGCCCAGTTAGGATATCCACATTTCTCTAGAGCCTGTTTTGTGTGTGATTTCTCCTTCTGTCTGGCTGCTGAGTTAGTGGGGACGCTGTCTGCTCTGTGATACAGAGTCCTGATGACTCCTAACTTGTGCTCCAGAGGGTGATGGGAGTCAAACTGTAAATACTGGTCTGTGTGGGTGGGTTTGCGGTACACCTCAGTTTGCAAATTTCCTCTATCAGAAACTGAGACCTCACAGTCCAAGAAAGCCAACCTGCCATTTCTTATATCTTCTCGTCAGTGGCGGCTGGTGACACCAGCCACCAGGGGGGCTATTTCTACCAAAAAAATGTTTTTAAATAAATAAATAAATAAAAATATTAGGAAATGAAGGGGATAAGGACAAAACAACAAGAATAAGAAATGCACTGCTTATATTTTTACAAAACACTAACATTAAAATAAAATTACATTTACTGTTAGGGTAAGTGGCCATGAGGTGCACGCTCATGCTCAGTAGGTGGCGATATGCATCTATCAGTTGCTTGCAATCCGCCAATAAACACAAGAAGAAGAAGAAGAAAAAAACATGAAGAAGAAGTGTTTGCTGTGGTCAAAAGCATGGCTTAATTTTAATAAAATGACCAGCAGTCAGCTCAGTGTAGTACTTGCAATAATTTTATATCGTGCAAAGGAGGCTAAAGTAACAAAGTGGCTCGTCTTTGACGAGCTCCACTGGATTATTTTACCTTCATCATCCAGACAGGGTTCCTCAGAAGTAACAAGAGTGGTCTAAAACTATAAACTACGTCTCATTCAAACATTAAGGCAGCTAACAAGTTATATTCTATTTAAAGCGGTAGGTCAACTCAAATGCTAACACAATGCTAACGTTAGCTCGTATTTTTTTCTTAGATAAACGACCTGAAATTAATGGCTAACAATGTTAGCTTGGCTCCACAGCGTCCCAAGTTCAATACATCAGTGTAAATGAATGAAGAGAGACACAGAACAGTTACAGAATATGTTGTGAAAAGGTTTCATCCCCTTTTCAGATGTGGAATCACCAACATTTAGGTGCTAATACTTGTTCATGCTAAGCTAACTTGACATGCTTGTTTGTTTATTTGTTTGCAGGGACAACCATCAACACAAGTGCACACCACCTACCATGGACCACTTGTCAAATAAGTTAACCCGACCTTAGATGGATGATGTGTCTGGGAGCAGATCAAAAGATGAGTAAGCAGGTGAAATGTCATTCATACCATACCATTCATGCACAACTGTCCTTTCTGCTATTAAACTCTGAACTCTAAATGCTAGTAATTTTCTTTGTGATCAACACAGGAAGACTGTGGAGATGATGGGGTCACTCACCATGCAGTTTGAGGAAAGACATAAGAATGAAGGAGCAGTGTAAGTGTGATGAAATTATATACATTCTCAATCTTAAAAATGATTTAATAATCTCTTTTTACTTATAATACTGATGAACTGTTGTTTGTTTAGGAACAATCTCCCCTGCAGTCTGTCCAGGAGGAGATTTTGCTGAGGAAGACTCACAGAACATAATGTCCATGAAGAAACAAGTGGAGAGAGGGCTGCAGATGGACAAGACATTCCACCAGACGTTTTCTGTCTGAGCTGAGGACCCTGCTGCTGTGGAACCAACACAAGACTTATCCTTTGCTGTCAGATCTAATGTTGCATACTCATACAGTATTTGTGTTAAATCTTCTCCCACACCCAGCAAACATGTTCTCCACTGCACTGTCTGTCCAGAACACACATAATAAATTCATAGTAAATTTAACGAAAAGGAAAAAGTTCATAGAGTTAAAATTCAAACAGAAGTTCAAATTATTTCATCCTGAAAGAACTCTGGCTAACTACTGTAGCTCTTTTATAACATGGAGTTAAACTCAAAGCAGTACCCTCAGATAAATTGTAAGGATGGTGCCATCTAGTGGGCATCTTTTGTTTGTTCTCCATGTTTACTCAGTTTAATTTTTTGTCAGTCATCCATGTTAGTTTTATTTAGTTTCCCTTGCTCCGGTGTTTGTTGTAATTAGATTTGCACGTTTTAGTTTATTCGGGTTCCCTGCTCCAGTTTAGTTATTCATGTCATAGGTCATAGTTTATTCATGTTACAGGTTTTAGGTAGTTCCCTGGCTCCAGGATTACTTCCCTAGTGTTCCTCCAATTAGTCAATTATTTCCACCTGTGTCTCTTGCCCTGTCTGTGTATATATACTCTGTCTGCCAGTCTGTTTTTGTCGCGTCGTCGTTGGGTCTTCCTAGTCTTGTCCTGTTCCTGTCTTGATGGTTCTGGTTGAATGTAAGTTTTGCTGCCTTGCCAGCTTTTTGATTTATGATCATTAAAGTATTCATTTTGTATTACCTCTGAGTCTGAGTCCCTGCCTGCACAACTGGATTCGTACCTGCCTGGTGTAAATCCTAACATAAATAGTGTTATTATTTTTATATGAAAGTTTCTGTTAACTTGTTGTTTTTATATTTGATTGTTTCTGTTCAGTGCCCTGAGACTACTTCTGTTGTGACTTGACGCTGTGAATAGCACCAATGTACCCGTAAACTGGTTGTGTGAACCAAATCTTGTAAGAAAATAAAATGTTCAACAAATTCTGACTTTGTCTTCTTATTGATGTATTATCACCCCAAAAAATGTGTATTTTGATGTGACAGGCTCAGAGAGAGTCCAGTTTTATTTTAACAACTTTAGTAAACACAAATTTGATGACCATGTTACATTACTGTAGAAAACGTATAACACTCGAGCTAAATGACACACGAGATTTAAACACTGTTTACATTATAGCATTAAATCTTCTGATTTTAAATCACAGCTTCCTCGACTGCTCTAACTTGGGGATTTAAAAATGTATGCTGGTGAAGATTCTCAGTCATCCAGGATATGATAAAATCAAAAAAAGGTGTTCAATACAGAAACAACTGGACTTTGTCTGCTACAAATAAAGTCCAGTTGTTTCTGTATTGAACACCTTTTTTTTATTTTAAAAATGTAATCAATCAGAGAAAGGTAACTGGTTGAACAGAGCTGCTTCTAGCCTCCTCACTGCTATTGTATTACAGTATTTGGGTACCGTATTATGTGCGGTGGCGACTCCACTTCTCAGAAACATCCAGGCTGGACCAGAGGATCCCCTCATCATCACCTCCTGCCATGTCCTCCTGTACAGTGGAAGAAAAATGTTTAAGGGCTGCTACAAACAGGTTCATAAAACCATCTTTGTTGGTAAATGCAAATGCTTATTGTCAATTACCATGTGACGTGTGCTGCTGACCACTTGACCAGGTCACCCTTGTAAAAGAGATCTCCATCTCAACTGACTCTACCTGGAAAAATAAAGGTGATTGATTGATATAGCAGACATCTGGTGAATATAAAAGTTTATATTGTCTGATATTTAACAGGTTTGACTTCAGCTCAACTTTTGTACACAAGCTTGAGTTAAAAACATGAACATCTGATAATCATAACATTAACACATAAACAACTGATAATCATTATATTAACACACGAACATCTGATAAAATATTAATACATAAACACCTGATAATCATAATATTAAAATAACTTGCTTCAAAACAAAGTAATTCCTAAGTAGATTTTCAAAAGTGTTCTTTGGAATAATGATCAGACAAGACTGTTCCAAGTTCCACTTGTGCATTTGAGTCTGAAGAACTTTCTGGTTTTAGATAATTACTGAATGTGGCATAAGAGCATTTTTCTGCAAGACCGATTTCTTTTTAATGAGTTTTAACAAGTAGCAAAGACTCAGATGCAACTAAATCTGCTCAGAACCCAACAATAATTGAATATGTAAGAATAAAGCCTTTGTTAAACACATAACGTTTAGAAAACACTTTTGTAACATCTAGCTGAGAGCCATATCAGTCAGGAATAGTAATAAGCATTAGATAAAGGCTAGCATTAGCATGTTAGCTCCACAAACAAATTCACCAGAATAAACAGTCAGCTGAAGGCTTTTTTCACAAACAGTTATATAAAAGTTTAGAATAAGACAGAAATGCAATAGACATTAGATAAAGGGCTTTCATGATTCAAAACATACCTGCAGCCAGCTTGCTTGTCAGTGCACGGCTCATTTTCCAGGAAAAAAATTAAATAAACGACCGGAAACACGCTGTCGGTGCGCATCGATCACGTTAGACGAGTCCAGGCTCGAGGGCGGCGAAAACTGCGCCCTGAAGACTCCAATAGTTAACTGCGCATGCGCTACTGATAATGAGAGTCAATGGATAAGCTGCCGGCGCCCACAGAGAACCGGAAGTACGTCACAATCAGAAAACGATTTTTGAAACAAACAATATAACTCATCATTACTCATAAAATATTTATCCTACACAACTAAAAACATATATGCATACATTTCGAAATATTTTCATTTTATTATTTCATTTTTAATAATAATAATAATAAACTTTATTTGTATAGCACCTTCCTATGACCAAGGTGCTTAACAGGATAAAAAGATGAATAAACTGGAACAATAAATCAATGAAAATAGAATAAGAAACAACAGCAATAAAAGGAGGCAATGGAAATAAAAATGCTACATACTAAAATACCAAAAGTAATAAAAGTTACACACTGAAAGCTTTTTTGAACAAGTGGGTCTTCAGTCTGGTTTTGAACAGAGTCAGATCAGAGGTGGCACGCAGCTCAAGGGGGAGACTGTTCCAGGCTTTTGGGCCGGCAACAGAAAAGGACCGGTCTCCCCATTGTTTGTACCTTGAGCGAGGCACCTCCAGCAGGTGTTGACTGGCAGATCGTAAAGCTCTGCCGGGCTGATGGACTTTCAAAAGTTCTGAGATGTAGAGAGGTGCAAGTCCATTCAGAGCTTTGAAAACAAACAGCAGCAGCTTGAACTGTATCCTGAACTGAACCGGGAGCCAGTGTAGAGAGGACAGGACAGGAGTGATGTGTTCATATTTTCGTGTGTTGGTCAAAAAGCGCGCGGCATTTATTTATAAATAAAAAAATTAAATCTTCAAATGGTGAAGAGCTGCAGGTTCCAGAGGGGTGGCGCCCCTTTCATTCAACCTTTATTTAGTCAGGTAAATCTTATTGAGCCTCGTGGGCTCATTTACGAAAGCGACCTGCTAAAACTAAAGAACGATGAACAGCAATGGTAGAATTTCCTTACACAATGAACAATAGAAAAACAAAAGAGAGAAAAACAAAAGAGAGAAATACATATTTTTTTTTTTTTTACAAAGTATCAAAAAACTAGCAAAACATTATAAGAATCAAATCAAAGACAGGAACAAATCTGCATTGGTTTTTGCCAGGATTCCAACAGATTCTTAAAACCATTTAAAGAGGTCAAGGTCGAGAGCTTCAGATCTTTTTGTAAGATATTCCATGAAGCAGGAGCAGAGTAGGAGAAGGCCCTTTTTCCAAGTTCAGTCCTCACTGATGGAACACTGCAGGTAATCATGTCCTGAGAGCGCACACTGTAGCTGCACTCACGCAGAGACATGTAGGAGGAGATGTATGAGGGCAGCAGACCAAGAAGTGATTTAAAGATGAAAATGTACCAGTGGAAGAGTCTGCGTGAGGTTAATGATGTCCAGTTAACCAGTGAATACAGGGTGCAGTGGTGGGTACGATAATCACAGCCAGTTATGAATCTTAGTGCACCATGATAGACAACATCCAACATCCGCAGGGTGCTTGTAGGAGCATTCATGTAGAGAATGTCACCGTAATCAATGGAGGGAAGGAAAGTCACAGATACAAGGCGTTTCCTAACATTCAGTGTTAGACATGATCTGTTTCTGAAAAAGAAACCCAGTTTAACTTTCAGTTTCTTCACTAGGTTTTCCACGTGGAGTTTAAAAGAGAGATGTGAATCGACCAGGATACCCAGATATTTATAGGAATAGCAACAAATAAAGTCCAGTTGATCTTGTATTGAACGCCTTTTTGGTTTTATTTATAGGAATCAACAAACTCAATAGGAACACCATTTGAGGATAAAATCAGAGGAAGATCTGCTGGGACAGACTTCCTACTTGAAAAAAACATCCCTTTTGTTTTATCAGCATTTAGGACAAGTTTAAGACGGAACAAATCTGACTGGATGATGTCAAAAGCAGATTGCAGTAACTGAAATCCGCTAACTAACCTTAGCTACTGTTTTAGCTCGGCAAAAAACAACTGTATCGTCAGCATAGAAATGTAAGGATGCATCAGGGATGCTCTGACCTACATTAGCTATGTAGATTGTAAAGAGGGTTGGTCCTAAAACTGAGCCTTGTGGTACACCATTTTTAACTGTTAAATAGCTGGAAGAAGTACCGTTATGTTGAACACATTGCCTCCGATTGGAAAGATAATTAGAAAACCAACCGATGGTGTGATCAGAGAAACCGATTTCTGAGAGCTTATGACACAGGATGTTATGATCCACAGTGTCAAAAGCTTTAGACAGGTCTAAGAAAAGTGCAGCACAGTAATCCTTAGCATCCAATGCTTCAACAATGTCATTCAAAACCTTCAGAGAAGCAGTTGTTGTGCTGTGTTTTTTCCTGAAACCAGATTGATGGAGAGGTAAGATGTTAAATGAGTCCAGATAATTTTTGATCTGAGAGTTTATCAGTTTTTCTAGAACCTTGGCTAAGATGCAGAGTTTAGAGATCGGTCGATAATTGTTCAGTGAGGTGGGGTCACCTCCCTTCAGCAAAGGAAGAACAAAGGCTGTTTTCCAAGCATCCGGAATGGTGTTTTGGCTTATGGACAGATTAAAGATGTGGGTCACAGGGACTGTGATGATATGAGCAGCCAGCCTTAAGAAATAAGGTGGAAGTTCATCTGGACCTGCAGATTTTTTAGGATCAAGATCTTTTAACAGTTTATTTACCTCACTGACTGAGAACGGAGAAAAAGAGAAGGTGTGATTAACTGAGGATTGACTTGTAGGAGGGATTTGATTTGTAGAAGTTTGATTATTAGATGAAGTGGCTGATTTTCCATTTGTAACTGTGTCAAATAATGAACTAGAAGCAACAAAATGTTTATTGAAACAGTTCAGGATCTCGTGCTTATTTGACACAGGAACAGAGTCAACAAGAAGTTGTGATGGGAGGTCAGATGATTGGGGGGTGCCTGAGAGAGATTTGATGGTTTTCCAGAATTTTTTAGGGTCGTTTAGATTTTTGGAGGTCTGAGATAAGAAGTAGTTACGTTTTGCGGCTTTGATGGCAGTTGTGCATTTATTCCTCAGCTGCCGAAATTTCAACCAATCAGTGTCTGAGTGTGATTTTCTTGCTGCGGCCCAAAGATGATCTCTCCTGTGCAGGAGATCAGCTAGTTCAGGAGTAAACCAGGGGCTGTCACGGCCCTTTATCCTGAACTGCCGGAAAGGAGCGTGTTTGTTTACAAAGTAAATGAAACTATCATGAAAATAGTTCCAAGCGGTGTTCACGTCGTTGATTAGTAGAATACGTTGCCAATCAAAGTGGGATAGATCCCAAAGGAATGACTGTTCACTGAAACGTTTCAAATCCCTTTTTTGAATTATTCTGGGCTTAGCAGGTGGAAGTTTAGTAGATCTAAGAGCTGCTATTACGGAATGATCACTCAAAACGTTAGCAAATACACCTATACCAGGAAATTTGTGAGGTGCATTTGTGAAAAACAGATCTAAGGTGGAAGATTTTTTGGGACATTTTTTGTTTGGTCTGGTGGGAGAATCGATAAGTTGTGTTAGATTGAGGGATAGGCAACATTCCTTGAATTTATCACAGAGGGGGGTCGACTTATGCCGGGTACCCACCTAAATTGTCAGAACGCTCCTGCGGCCCCCTTTTGGCCGCTTGTCACTGATGCCGGGTACCCACTGGGACGCGTCTGATGACGTGCACTAGGGGGAGGCAGAGGGTCATCAGTTGTTGTGTTTTCATGCTGCTGGCAGATAAAATCAGCAGCACGTGACCCCCGTTTCTACTGAAGTGGGTTTTCTACAAGCCGAACTGCAGCTCCCACAGTCTTTGTTGAGATTAAAACGTTTTTTTATGTTTGGGGTGATCGTACGCTGAGCGGACAGCAGCAACTGTTTAAAATGCCAAGATTCTTACCGGAGTCTGGTTCCAATTCATGGAGGCTCGATGAGGTAAGTTTAAAAAGTCCAAAAAAAGTCCCGTTGTCGTTGCGTCATCACATAGCAGAGGCTCTCCCGATTGGTTGCTGGACGCGTCGAGCAACGTCGAGCCAAAAACATCAACTTTTGAGACTTTGGCGGCTCGACGCTGCTCAACGCGTAGGTTGTTTCGGACGCGCGCGTGCGTGGAAAGGAACTGCCGCGTGCCGGCGCGCCGCTTCAAAAACTCAAAACGCGCCGTTTCACGGTTCACCGTGCCTCGACGCGTCTCCACATAGACTTTCAATGTAAACCGGCCGTTTCAACCGCCCGACACGGGTCCGGTGGGTAACCGGCATTATTCCAATCAATGTTGAAATCTCCTGCCATATCAATCTCATTGTGTTTTAAATTTCCTATGAATTCAGTCAGGGAGGACATGGCTTCAGGTGTTGCGGAGGGGGGACGATAACAACCTACAACAGTTAAGATCTGACTTCCTTTCAAACTGATGTTCACAGCTAAAGCCTCAAACTGGTTTGCAATTGTTTTTTAGACGCAATCCTGGCAGCCAAAGAGTCAGAGTCAGAGTCAGAGAGTCTTTATTGTCATTTGCACCGCATGTAGTACATGTGATGAAAACGAAATTATGTACACGGGGTCCCAGTTACATCCAACAACAACTACAAGAGAAACAACAAATGCAAGAGAAAAACAGTAATAACATTCTAGGATTAACTAAGAGAAGCATCAGCTAGTAATACTCTAAGCCCTAATGTAGTAGAAAAACATCGTTATAAACAGCAGCACGAACATGAGTCATTATGAGCAGATGGTCACAGGTGAAACGCAGCAACAAGAAACAGATCAGCATCAACATGATGTGATATTTTGCAGTGTTTATTCTTGTTATTTATTTATTCATGAGTCTGACAGCCTCAGGGTAGAAGCTGTTCCTCAGTCTAGTGGTTCTACATTTGATGCTCCTCAACCTCCGTCCTGAGGGGAGTGGGGCAAAGAGCGAGTGTGCTGGGTGAGTGAGATCCTTCATGATGCAGGTGGCTCTTTTCCTGCACCTGGAGGTGTAAACGTCCGCGATGGTGGGGAGTCTGACTCCAACAGACTTCTGTGCAGCCTTCACCACTCTCTGTAGAGCTTTCCTCTCTTCAACTGTGCAGCCTCCATGCCACACATTGATGCTGGAGCACAGGACGCTCTCCACTGCACACCTGTAGAACGAGGTGAGAACTGGGCTGCTCAGACCAGCACGTCTCAGCCGTCTGAGGAAGTAGAGTCTCTGATGACCTTTCTTGATCAGGCTGGTGGTGTTGTTGCTCCAGCTGAGGTTATCATTCAAGTGTACACCCAAGTATTTGTAGCTGGAGACCACTTCCACTGCAGACCCACCCATTTTCAGTGGGGCGTGGGTGTGTTTGTTCCTCCTGAAGTCCACAATCATCTCCTTTGTCTTCTTCACATTCATGTGAAGGTTATTCTCTTTGCACCAGCTCTCCAGGTGCTCCACCTCCTGTCTGTAGCTGGACTCATCATTGTTTGTGATGCATCCCACCACAGCTGTATCATCTGCAAACTTTACAATATGACAGCCTGGATGTGTGGCTGTACAATCATATGTGAGCAGAGTGAACAGGAGGGGGCTCAGCACACATCCTTGGGGAGAGCCAGTGCTGAGGGTTATGGTGGAGGAGGAGAAGTTGTGGATCTTCACTGACTGTGGTCTGTTTGTTAAGAAGTCTAGTATCCAGTTACAAATGGAGGGGCTTAGTCCAAGTGTAGATAGTTTGTCTATCAGAGTTTGGGGGATCATGGTGTTGAAGGCAGATGTGAAGTCCACAAAGAGCAGGCGCACGTATGAGTCCTTCTGATCCAGGTGGGTGAGAGCAGTGTGGACCACGGAAGAAATGGCGTCCTCTGTTGATCGGTTCTCACGGTATGCGTATTGATGAGGGTCCACGTTGGTGTTCACGGTTTTCTTTATGTGGGACATGACCAGTTTCTCAAAACATTTAGCGACCACCGGGGTGAGAGCCACCGGTCTATAGTCATTCAGACCAGTCACTGTGGAGCTCTTTGGAACTGGGATGATGGTGGCAGTCTTCAGGCAGGTGGGAACTGACTCCAGTGAAAGTGAGGTGGTGAAGATGTCAGCCAGCACCTCACAGAGCTGGTCTGCACATTCCTTCAGAACTTTCCCTGGGATGTTGTCTGGTCCAGTTGCTTTATGGGGATTAATCTTTCTGAGACTGCCTCTCACTTCTGCTGCGGTCACTCTGAGATGCTCTTCATCTGGTGATGAGGTGAGTCTGGTGCTAGCTGGTCTATTTGGATCATCAAAACGTGCATAAAACTTGTTGAGGGCATCAGGCAGAGATGGGTCCCTGGGGCATTGTTTATTCTTGCCTTTGTAATCTGTTATGCATTTAATACCTTTCCACATGCTCCGTGGGTCTTGTGAGGTGAACTGTCCCTCTATTCTCTGTGCATAAGTGGCTTTGGCTTTCTTAATGCCATCCCTCAGTTCTTTTTTCCTCATTCTCAGCTCCTCTTTATCTCCTGACTTGAATGCAGTATCCCTGGCTGCCAGCAGGGTGCGCACCTCTTTAGTTAACCACGGTTTTTGATTTGGGTAATATTTGACATGTTTTTTTATGGATACATTTTCAGAGCATGTACTTATGTAGCCCAGGACTGAGGAAGCATACAGCTCCAGATCAACTGAGCTTCCATCAGTGGCTGCTTCTCTGAAAACAGACCAGTTTGTCCTCTCAAAGCAGTCTCGTAGCATGGGGGAACTATCTTGACGCCACAGCTTGATCACTCTTTGTTCCGGTTTTGCCCGTCTCAGCGGGGGTAGTTCTCTTGGAGCCAGAATCAAAGAGCAGTGGTCGGAAGCTCCCAGCGCTGCACGTGTCTTCGCCGTGTACGCCCCCTTTACATTCGTGAAGACTTGGTCTAATGTCTTATCACCTCTCGTTGCTGTGAAGACGTGCTTATGGAAGGCAGGGAGGGAGCCTTGAAGATTTACGTGATTGACGTCTCCACAAACAATGAAAAACCCCTCAGGATATTTACACTGAAGCGAGGTGAGTAGCTCATGAATTTCTCTCTGGGCATCATTAGCATTAGCATCGGGTGCTATGTAGATAGCTGTTATTATTATCACAGCATGGTCGCGAGGAAGATAATGCGGCCGACATCTTACCGTGATCAGCTCCACAGCAGCTGAGCAAAGCTTTTTGATCACGGCACAGTTCGTGCACCAGTCTTTGTTCACGTAGATACAAACACCACCACCTCTTGTCTTCCCCGTGTTCTCGGTGCTCCGGTCTGTTCTGAAAAATAGCTTATCGTCCAGCTCATAAACAGAGTCAGGAGTGTTCTCATTTATCCACGTTTCCGTGAGACAAAGGACCGAGCACCTTCCCATCTCCTCCGACGTGGTTACTCTCAAACGAAGCTCATCCATCTTGTTGTCCAACGAGCGCACGTTAGCCAGGAAAAGAGCCGGTAGCGGGGGTCTCCCGGTTTTAGCATCTGTCCGCAGTCTCGTCATAACTCCTGCTCGGCAACCTCTCTTTTTTTCTCGAGAGCATCGCTTTCTCCTCTTTCCCCTGGAGCGCGTCTGCTTCCAGAAAGATGATCGTAGCAGTTCCAATCTCCCGAGCTCTGATTTGAGCTCGTTGCTGATTTCAGCCGTGCCTTGTGGTAATTCCGCTCCAATTCTTAACAGCTCAGTTCGGCTGTAATTCACCCGCAAAAAACGCGCAGAGTCAGGTACAAAAACATTATTACAATTACTAAGAACTAAGGATGAACCGGGAGCTCGTGAAGCTGCGGCTGCTCTGAGCGCGGCCATCTTGCTGCAGGCCATCTTGCTGCAGTCTCTGATGTAAATAGCGACTCCACCTCCCCTTTTATTATGATCACAATGATAGATCTTAAATTCATTGATTGCCAGGTCATTTTTCGAAACAGAATTGTTGAGCCAAGTTTCAGAGATAACGTTCACATCTGCCCCAGAAGAACTGATTAGGATTTTCATTTCATCAAGTTTTTTTAGAAGACCCCTAGCGCCCTCTAGTGGCGGCCACCCTTGCTTCTCGTGTGAACTTGATATATTTATCCACAGAGTTGATGTGATCAGTGAAATGTTGGACTTCCTGAGATTTAATTTTAACCCAGGTGTCGTCGACATACCTGAACCAATGACTTGGTGGTCTCCCTGAAAAGGATGTCAATGCTCTCTTTTCTACCTCCTCCATGTACAGGTTGGCAACAATAGGAGAAACTGGAGACCCCATAGCACACCCATGTTTCTGCCTATAATATTGCTCCCCATATGTGAAGTAGGTTGACTGCAGGCACAGTTTCAAGAGTTGACACAGTTGCTCTGTGGAAAGCGTGGTCCTGCTGTTCAGAGTGGTGTCTGATTTTAACCTTAAACAGACCACCTCTACTGCCTCATCAACAGGAATGCACGTAAAGAGTGATGTAACATCAAAAGAGACCATTGTTTCATCAGTCTCCATGATGACATCCCTCACCTTATCCACAAAGTCCATGGTGTTCTGTATGTGGTGTTCTGAGCTGCCAACTAAAGGGATGAGTACAGATGCCAGATATTTGGAAACATTGTAAGTGACCGAGTTAGATCCAGTCCCCCGGCAAAAACAGAGTAATATTGTGTATGCTGTTCAGTGTCAGGGGGGCTGTGATCAGTCTTATATTGGAGAAACTAAACAGCCACTGGCAAAAAGATGGCCTAGCACAGAAGATCAACATCATCAGGTCAGGACTCTGAGGTCTATACTCATCTCCAGGCCAACGGTCACTCTTTCAGGGATGAAGATGTTCATATCCTTGATAGAGAGGAACGATGGTTTGAGAGAGGAGTAAAGGAGGCCATCTTTGTGAAAAGAAACCGCCCATCATTAAACAGGGGTGGAGGCCTCCGGGTTCAACTGTCCCCCTCTTACAATGCTGTTATTGCTAGTATCACTCAGCCCTCTGTGAATAGCAAACAACCATCAGGGTGCTAATGATCCATCGTTAGGCTGATGGTCCTCCTTGATCATGTGAGCAGCTGGTTTCGGCTGTCATCAGCCAACTGGTTGTGTAACACTGTGAGAGGGTGCTATTTATAAGACTGAGCTGAACATAGCACCTCAGACTGAGGAAGTCTTTCGGACAAAAGACGAAACGTTTCTACAATTTTTTTTGTTTTGTTTTGTTTTTTGAATGTCCAGAGGACCAGACTTAGCTTTTTTAGAGCTAACAGAAGTTACATCCAGACCAGGAGGCCGACAGAGTCAGTCTGAGCAGAGGAGCTTTTTTTCGGACACATGAGCTGGAAACGTTCGGTGTACTCCTTTGGAAGTGTCCCCTAGCGGTCGAAACTGGTACTGCACTAGGCCCCCTAGCGGCCGAAAGTGGTACTGCACCATTTTCTGCCAAAGTGAAAAACGGTCGTAACTGAGGCAAAAATTGGTCTAAAAATATGGGGAAAGAAATCTGTAAATAGGTCGCACTGGTGTATAGGTCGCAGGCCTTGAAAAAAACATAAAAAGGTGCGACCTATACATCGGAAAATACAGTAATCTCAAACTTAGCATTCCTTCTTTTAATGCTGATACATGGATAACTGAAACTCATCTTTCTCTGATTCCATAAATATACTGTATATTGGTGAGAAGATTGAAGTCATTGTCTTTAGCCCTAGCTCAACTGCCGCCTCTGATCCTGTCAACCTGGACTCTCTTCAGCCATATCTTAAGCAGTCTGGTAAAAATCTCGACATGGTTTTAGACTCTGATTTCAAGTTTAAGATAGATAAGATTCCTTATTAATCCCACAGTGGGGAAATTTACATTGCCACAGTAGCATAGAGGACAGAGCAGAACCAGTACAGAAAATGTTAAAAATCTCTATATACACAAATAATACAAATTAGTACATAAAAACACTGAAACAGTATAAAACGAAATATAACTACTAAGAGCAGCGCGTGTTGTACAGTCTGATGGCGGCCGGAAGGAAAGACCTGCGGTATCTTTCCTTCATGTGTTAGGATGTGGCGCCCTCTGCTGGCCTTTGTCTGTTCCTTGTTTGGTCTCTTGTCAATAGGCTGGCGCCATCTGCTGGTCCTTCCTTGTTTGGTCTCCTTTCACTCAGCTCTTTATCTATGTTCTTAGTTTAATAAGTCTTCTCCTGTTCAGTGCTGCTTCAGTTCAGTGCTCCATGTTTATACTCTTAAGTCCTCATGTAATATGTTTAGTCTAGTTCTGCTTCAGTTTAATCTCCATGTACCTTGACCCTCATGTCTGATCGGTGTGCCTAGTTAATTACTTCCCAGGTGTTTTGTGTTCCCATGATTAGTCCTCACCTTTATATACTGGGCTCTCCTGCTTCTCAGGCAGGGGAGCATTATGTGTAAGTGTTCATGGCTGCACCATCACGATCTGTTCCTAGTTTCCTGGTTTCCTTGAGTCGTGAGTAATCCTGCTGCCCTGTCAGCTTTGTTCCTTGTATTTGACTTTTTGTGATTAAAAGACTGTTTTTTGCTACACTCTTGGAGTCTTGCTTGCATTTGGGTCTCAACCACACACCGATCGTGACATCATGCACTTAGGGTGCCGCAGCCGGGCACTAAAGGAGCTGCTCAGGGCTGTCAGAGAGTGGTGCATGGGGTGGGACGGGAACTCCAGCATGCGCTGAAGCTTGGTCCTCATTCTCCTGTCAGCCACCACCTCCACTGTGTCAACATGACACCCCAGGACAGAGCTGGATTTCCTGAGGATCTTGTTCAGTCTCTTCCTGTCAGCAGTGGAGATGCTGCTACCCCAACAGACCACTCTGTAAAAGATGGCTGATGCCACCACAGCATCAAAGAAGGTCCTGAGAAGAGCCCCCTGCACACCAAAGGACCTGAGTCTCCTCAGTAGATGTAGTCTGCTCAGTCCTTTCTTATAGAGGGCAGTTATGTGGTCAGTCCAGTCCAGCTTGTTATTAAGATGAACACCCAGGTACTTGTAGGACCTCACGATCTCAATTTCCCTACCCTGAATGTTCACTGGCATAGCAGGAGACCGTTTGGACCTGCGAAAGTCCACCACAAGTTCTTTTGTTTTTCCGGTGTTGATCTGCAGACAGTTCCTCTGGCACCACTCCACAAAGTTCTTAGTCAGTTCTCTGTACTCCCCATCATGTCCATCTTCGATGAGGCCGACGATAGCAGAGTCATCTGAGAACTTCTGCAGGTGACAGCTGGCAGAGCTGTACTGAAAGTCAGCGGTGTAGAGGGTGAAGAGGAAGGGGGCAAGGACTGTTCCTTGTGGAGCCCCCACGCTGCAGACAACCATGTCTGACTGACAACCCTGGATCCTCACATACTGTGGTCGTTTTGTGAGGTAATCCAGGATCCAGGTGATGAGCTGATTGTCCAAACCTGTGTTCTCCAGCTTGTCTTTCAATATCACTGGTTGGATGGTATTGAAAGCACTAGAGAAATCAAAAAACATGATTCTCACTGTGCTCCCAGCAGTCTCCAGATGAGAAAGAGAGTTTGACAAACAAATCAATTCTGTTCTGCAAAAAAGCTTCTTTCAACTAAGACAGGTAGCTAAGCTCAAGCCAGTGTTGTCCAGACCTGCCCTTGAGAACCTGATCCATGCCTTTATCACGACCCGTTTGGATTATTGTAATGCACAATATGCTGGGGTCAGCCAGGCCTCCATCTCACGTCTCCAGCTCATCCAGAATGCTGCTGCTCGACTCTTAACCAGAACTGGTGGGTCTGAACACATCACACCAGTTCTGTCCTCCCTTCACTGGCTCCCGGTGCAGTCCAGAATAGTCTTTAAGATTCTTCTGTTGACCTTCAAATGCCTAAATGGCTTGGCACCCCTTTATCTCTCCGAGCTACTGGAACCATACGCTCCCTCCCGGGCCCTGAGATCATCTGATCAGCTGCTTTTGGCTGTTCCTAAAACAAGACTGAAGCTCAGAGGAGATCGGGCATTTTCAGTCATGGGCCCCAAACTCTGGAACAACCTACCCCCCAACATCAGACAGGCCACCTTCCATCCTCAGTTCAAATCTCTGCTAAAAACTCATCTGTTCTCGCAGGCATTTCTCACAGTGTGAGTTGATTTAGTGTTTTGGTTTGTTTTTTTGTTCTGTGCTTCTATGTTTTAAATTATTTTATTAAGTCTTCAGTATAATCATTAGTGTTTGGTATTTTTTAAATTCATTTTACTCCCATTGTTGTTGTTGTTAAGCACTTTGATAACAGTTTCTGTTTTAAATGTGCTCTACAAATAAAGTTGACTTGACTTGACTACTGTAGTCATACGTATAGCAAAGTAGCACGTTCACTGTAGTAAGAGGAGGGATAACAAGTCCTTCCTGTTTTATGAACAATTTTAAGTCATACTATTTTATTCATTCAACCTTTATTTAGGCAGGTTAATCCCATTGAGCCTTGAGGACTCATTTACATTTAAAGTCATACTTTAAAGTTTATGACTATGAAGTCATACTATTCTTCATTAAGTAGATTTTAAAAAACTGCAAAACTGCTGGAATCATCTCACAACAGACAAAAATGTATTGTTTTAATTAAAATAATAAGTTTCTCAAGAAAAATAACTGATGAGCTTTTCAACAGGTAAGGAGCATTGACATTCGAGATTGCATTGTTGTCATCATTAGCTCCGAGCAGCGAAGCGCTGCAAAGGCCTATTGTAAGCGTAGTGTTTCAGGCCTGAGCTGAAAATTATCTAGGGATGCACGATCCACATTTCTTACTTCCGATCCGATCCGATACTCAAATCTGGGTATCGACCAATACCGATATTTTCCCGATCCGATGTCGGCGTTCAGGTATAGGAGGCTGTAATAATGAATTTCTTGAACGCAGAACACATATGTTGCACCATACTCTGTGATTTCTGTCTTAACATTGTGAGGTAAACCCAGAGAAGACACTCTGAGTCTCACTACGGTAATACCCAAACTAATAGCGTACAAGAGGCAGGTCTAAACCACAGACGTCCTTCTGACTCATGGTGCAGCCCGGAACACTAGTCTAAAATACTGCTAAGCTTTATGGGAAATCAACACAGTCCACTCTCCATTTTTTTGTTTTGTTTTTGATTGTAGGACTATGAGTTGTAATTCTTGTTGGTTTTGATCAACAGATACAGATTTAAACAATACTGTACATTGAATTTACATTTATAAATTCAATGCATAGTTTATAGCCCTCCCTGGGCTGCCACCTTACCGTGGTGGAGGGGTTTGAGTGTCCCAATGATCCTAGGAGCTATGCTGTCAGGGGCTTCATGCCCCTAGAAGGGTCACCCAAGGCAGACAGGTCCTAGGTGAGGGATCAGACAAAGTGCAGCCCAAAAACCCCTATGATGAGTACAATTAATGGACTAAGTTTTCCCTCGCCCGGACGCGGGTCACCGGGGCCCCACTCTGGAGCCAGGCCCGGAGGTGGGGCACGCTGGCGAGCGCCTGGTGGCCGGGCTTTTACCCATGGAGCCCGGCCGGGCACAGCCCGAAGAGGAGACGTGGGTCCCCCTTCCCATGGGCTCACCACCTGTGGGAGGGGCCAAAGGGGTCGGGTGCAATGTGAGATGGGTGGTGGCCGAGGGCGGGGACCCTGGCGGTCTGATCCTCGGCTACAGAAGCTGGCCATTGGGACATGGAATGTCACCTCTCTGGTGGGGAAGGAGCCTGAGCTAGTGTGTGAGGTTGAGAGGTTCCGACTAGAAATAGTCGGACTCACCTCAACGCATGGCTCTGGCTCTGGAACCAGTTTCCTTGAGAGGGGTTGGACACTCTTCCACTCTGGAGTTGCCCCTGGTGAGAGGCGCCGAGCAGGAGTGGGCATACTGGTTGCCCCCCATCTTGGTGCCTGTACGTTGGGGTTCACCCCGGTGAACGAGAGGGTAGCCTCCCTTCGCCTACGTGTGGGGGGACGGGCTCTGACTGTTGTTTGTGCCTATGCACCAAACGGCAGCTCAGACTACCCACCCTTTTTGGAGTCCTTGGAGGGGGTATTGGAGAGTGCGCCTCCTGGGGACTCCCTTGTTCTACTGGGGGACTTCAACGCTCACGTGGGCAATGACAGTGAGACCTGGAGGGGTGTGGTTGGGAGGAACGGCCCCCCTGATCTGAACCAGAGTGGTGTTCTGTTATTGGACTTCTGTGCTCGTCATGGATTGTCCATAACGAACACCATGTTTAAGCATAAGGGTGTCCATATGTGCTCTTGGCACCAGGACACCCTAGGTCGCAGTTCGATGATCGACTTTGTTGTCGTCTCATCTGATCTGCGGCCGCATGTCTTGGACACTCGGGTGAGGAGAGGGGCGGAGCTGTCAACTGACCACTACCTGGTGGTGAGTTGGCTCCGATGGTGGGGGAGGATGCCGGTCAGACCTGGCAGACCCAAACGTATTGTGAGGGTCTGCTGGGAACGTCTGGCAGAGTCTCCCGTAAGACGGAGCTTTAACTCCCACCTCCGGGAGAGCTTTGAACACGTTCCAAGGGAGGCGGGGGACATGGAGTCCGAGTGGGCCGTGTTCCGCGCCTCTATTGTCGAGGCAGCTTATCGGAGCTGTGGCCGCAAGGTTGTTGGTGCCTGTCGTGGTGGCAACCCTCGAACCCGGTGGTGGACACCGGCAGTGAGGGATGCTGTCAGGCTGAAGAAGGAGTCCTATTGGGCCTTTTTGGCTTGTGGGACCCCGGAAGCAGCTGATAGGTACCGGCAGTCCAAGCGGCATGCGGCTCGGGTGGTTGCTGAGGCAAAAACTCGGGCGTGGGAGGAGTTCGGAGAGGCCATGGAGAATGACTTCCGTACGGCTTCGAGGCGATTCTGGTCCACCATCCGGCGTCTCAGGGGGGGAAAGAGGTACGAGACCAACACCATTTATGGTGGAGGTGGCGTGCTGCTGACCTCAACTCGGGATGTTGTGAGTCGGTGGGCGGAATACTTCGAAGACCTCCTCAATCCTACTGGCACGTCTTCCACTGAGGAAGCAGAGCCTGGGGACTTTGGGTCGGGTTCTCCGATCTCTGGTGCTGAGGTCGCCGAGGTGGTTAAAAAGCTCCGCGGTGGCAAGGCTCCGGGGGTGGATGAGATTCGCCCGGAGTTCCTTAGGGCTCTGGATGTTGTAGGGTTGTGTTGGCTTACGCGACTCTGCAATATCGCGTGGACATCGGGGGCAGTTCCCTTGGATTGGCAGACTGGGGTGGTGGTTCCCCTATTTAAAAAGGGGGACCGTAGGGTGTGTTCCAACTATAGGGGGATCACACTCTTAAGCCTCCCTGGTAAGGTCTATTCAGGGGTTCTGGAGAGGAGGGTCCGTCGGATAGTCGAACCTCGGATTCAGGAGGAGCAGTGTGGTTTTCGTCCTGGTCGTGGAACACTGGACC
>JBBPBX010009575.1:16464-59815 GCA_038048925.1 Garcialebias charrua | reverse complement strand
GCTTCAGGACCAAGAAACCACAATTTGGGATCTTTAAACTCATCGTCTCAATTTCCAGTTCAATATATCCCTGATAAGGAATGTCAAGTCCATTCGCAGCAGTTATTTTAAGCCAACTATTTGTAGCTAGCATGCTCTCATCATCACCAATATATTTTCTGAAAAAATCATCTGTCATAGTACTGACCTGGCTACCAGTATCTAGTAAACAATGTGCTGACCTGCCATTAAGTTTTAGATCAACCACTGGACATTTTCCTATGGCACGCTCAATAATTTGTTCTCGTGTGATCTCCAGTGTAGGTGAGTCTACGACATGACCCTGCGTTACCCGACTCACTGCAACCAGGGCCTCTCGTTTCCCGACGGACTAGAAATGGGGTACTCATCAGAGTTTTTGTATCTTCTCTGGGGACACTGTTTGGCAACATGACCAGCAGTTTGGCACTTGAAACATATCGGCTTACCGTCAGGGGTAAATCTTGGACCAGTTTTGGTCTGAGATGGTGTCTGGCTACTAGGATTTTTGTTCTGAATTGTCAGCTCTTTCACAGCCTTAGTGAGTTCTGTTATCACTTTCCCTTGCTCAGTGAGCACTTTAAGAACGTCATCCATTGAGACTGACTTCTCATTAGGTCTAGTTAGATTAGTGACTTTATCTTGCTCTTTAAGAGTTTTCATCACATCCTCCAGATGCATTGGATTTTCTGTCTCTTTAACTGCACAGCACTGTGCTTCGGCTTTAACAGTACGGCAGTTATTCACGTTACTCCTAACCGTTTTTGTGCTAGGGGCTTGGTCTAAGGACCACAAGTAAGCCTCCTCACGCACCTCTATAAAAGTGGATGTAGGTTTTCCTCTTACATGTTTTCGGAGTTCTCGTTTCAGTGAGAGGTCTCTGAGGCCCTCAATGAACTGGTCTCTCAACACTGCGTTCTCATTACCCATGGAATTAGGATGCTGTTTCCATACCAAACTAAAGGCCTGAGATAATGAATGTGAAAAGTCACGTATGTCTTCACCCTCCTTCTGTTTACAGTTGTAGAAGCTCTGTAAAAGTTGGGCAGCGCTACGTTTATCTCCAAATGCATCTTTTAAGTAAACAAGCAGGTCTTTTACAACATCACCATCAGCTTTGCGTAAACGCACTTCTTCCAGAGCTGGGCCTCTTAACAGCGACAGCACAAAATCAAACTGTTCGGGTGCAGATTGGTTTCTAGCAGAAATTACCCTTTCTACTTCTTCAATAAACTCATCCACACTCCTCCCATCTTTGTCAATGTCTCCACTAAATGGTGAAATGTGCCTTTCTCTGGGTACGTAGACATAAGACCTGGTAGGCTCATTATTTAGTGATGATATGACTGTCATGACTTCATCTTGCCTTCGGGCTAACTCATTTAGTTGTTGTAACACCCCAGCTTGTTCAAGTAACTGTTGTCCCTGCATCTCAATGTTTATGGAACCATCTTGTTCAGACATGTTCTGAAATTATTATTATTTTTTTCAGTTCACTTAACAGTCAATAGAAGTATTAACAGTCAATATAAATATTAACAGTAAATAGAAATTTATATAGCAAAGGATAAATTGGTCGAAGTCCGGAGTCCACCGGAGTTTCCCTGGGCTGCTCCAAGACCGCTGCTGGGCGATGCTTCTCCCGCCTGGAATGCGCTCTGGTCTCACGATCGCCTCGGCTGAAATCCTTCACGACCACGCCAGCACAGACTGCTCAGCAACGTCCCCCCTCTGGTCTCGAAACAGATGCCTCCTCACCGACGCGATGCCCACGTCCACTCAGGTGTAGGCCACTTCTTCACCACTGCCGTTTGCTAATGCTACCGCTGCGCCGCCATATACATGCACTCTCAGAGGAAAAAAAACGAGAAACCCCACTCCTGGTACCAATATTTGAAACCGGGATAAATGCAGCACACGAAGCTTCAAATAGAAGGGGTTCTTTATTCTCAAAAATAAACTATTCCCTCGGAGTTATGTATAAAAAAACAAGAAAAAGTCCGTGTTTCGAACGGCAGCAAGCCTTAGCTTCAAATAAAATGGCGGACCGACAACACGGTTAGCACCCAACAGAGTAGCATGCAGCTGCACGTAACAGCTGAAATCTAACAGCGTGAAAGCTAATGCATAACAAACGGCAGCGGCACTCGAACACTTGGATTCTCTTTTCACGTGGCCAGAGTTGTCTCCTTCTCCAAGTCTCAGATAAAATGTTCTTCTCTTCCGTTTTTACCAGTCCGTGCTACCGTACATAAACAAAGGGTTTCTTTCTCTATTTCCGGTCCTTTTAGACCTCTCTGTACCAACAGCACCACATGCTGACAAAAACAAGAATTACAACCATAGGTGAAATTAAAGCAAAACATGGTTTTTAAAATACATTTGACATGTACCCATTTTTCACCTGGTTACACAGTGTTTAAATATTGTGCCTCATTTAGCTTGACTCATACGTTTTGTACAGTAATGTAACATTATCAAATTTCTTTTTAATAAAATGGCTAAAACGACTAAGCCTGTCTTAAACCAAAATACAGTACACATTTTTTTTGGGTGATAATACATCAATGAAGACAAAAGTCAGAATGTTTTGAACATTTTATTTTCTTACAAGTAGTAAGTAGTGTGACTGTAGTGTCATGGTAGTCCTTGAAGTCTGCAGGTAGATTTTTATGTATCTGCTCTTCAGGTAGAGCCGAGTACTGTCAATAAAAAGTTGCTGTGAAAATCCGTCTGACCGTGGACTGATGGACACCGTATGGGTCAGCAAGGTCCCGTTGCTTTGATCCAAGGTCAAGGTCATTTAAGAACAGGAAGAACTCAACGGGCTGCAGGGTGTGGAGTGGATAAATAATCAATAAATAACACTGAACAACTGGTAATAACTAATAATTAAATCTCAATGTCACTACAGTACTTGTGCAATACAGTAACCTGTCACACAACCTGTGTAATGTTGATTATGTGCATACATATATATGCACATAAAGTTTTAAATATATATATATACTGTATATATAAATATATACACATATATATAATAATATATTATATATACTGTATGTGTATATATTTATATATATATATTTAAAACTTTATGTGCATGTTAGCTTATATTACTAGCTTGAAATACTTGCAGTAGTTAATTCAAATTCATCCTGCTGCATCGTTATATCCGTCTCTCTTCAGGACTTTGTGAATATTGTAACAATATAGGAGTTATTAGTCAGTTTACTGACTACCTATAGTTTAGACGTGCAGCTATGAGCAGACTTTTATCTGCACAAACTGCCACCAAAGTGCGGGGTCTCAACTTTTTCAGATTAAATCAACAAATCTAACGATGTGATTAGCCAGAAATGTAATTTCACGCTTAGACTTCAATTTATGTTGGTCTACCAAAAGAATAGACCTTTTATTGAAACTATCACAAAAATTACATAAACATTTGTATCGATATTAGCTCTGATTTAATAACTACGTTGACAAGAATTCAAATTAAAACAAACAGACAGTTAAAACTTAACTGTTGGCACAAAACTTGACAGATTAAATACTTATGAAAAATAAGAAATAGGAGGAAGGAGTTCTGGAGCTAAGTTAACCAAAGTTATTTACTTTGAACCAACCAGGGTGGCAAGCTTTCCCATACGGATCAGGCTGAGCCTCCGACACGTGCAGCATACAAACAACGCCTCTTTACCTGGTGACGAGACGTCTTGCGAGGTGAGGACTGAGAAGTTTGTGGACGCTAACGGACTGTGTGGTCCAGTGAGCGTCCAGATGACTTCGTGCGTGTATGACTGGGTCAGACGAGCGGGAGCACGCGTTCACCGGCAGGAACAGATCCAATCGCACTGGTTGAACTTTCAAAATAAAACTTTAGAAAACAAATTCTTCAGAAAGGAGAGTGAATGGATCAAAGTAAGGCTTTACTATGATCCCCGCTGAGACGTGGGTCGTTGACACCTGACCGGGACGTCTCCAGCTTTCAGAGAGGAGAGCAGTTGCCAGTTGTTCTCCTCGAAACTCTAACTTCAAATAGGAAGTGCCCATTTATGGGGAGGTGGGGTCTGCCCACCTTCTTAATAACTATTGGCTGGTTTTAACAAAATAAGAGATGGATTTTGATCTCATAGGCAGAAAGTCTCTTGACGGAGACAGGAAAACTGTTTACCGAATCGGCCAGATGGCCTGTCCTGTTGCGTCTAGCTTGAAGACAAAACAAGCGAAGGCAGAGAACAGCTCTTACCCTGACTTCTGCCTTAGAGACAGAGCCTGCTTGCTTTTGCAGAAATAAAACCAGCAGAATGTCGCAGTCATGCAAGTAACAGATCATCATTAAAAATGACAAAAATACTGTTGATCAATTCTGAATTAACACACATTAAAGAGAAAGTTCAATCTGATTAATTAGTGTCCATTAATTCATAATAATTGTAAAATATATGAGTGTCCATCTGTCTCCTTGAGGTTCAAGCAAGTGTAACACTGAGTGTTTCAGAGAGGTGTAGAGAGGTGTACTTGAAGGTCAAGACAGAAATATCAGAGGCTAGGTGTATCACTACAGTCCCCCTTTTTGGAAGTCATCGCCTGTCCTTGGAGATGAGTTCCAACACGAAAGGATACCACCGAATGTCTCTGACCTCTATGTAATCCAGCAAGTGGAAAAAGAAAAATCAAAAAGTTCAAAATTATACTCCCATAATGTTTTTGGAAATTCCATACTGTTCGTAGGTAATCCCATTGCGGCAAGCTTTTAATCCTTTGGAAAACATAGTCTGTTAACCCATGGAGAACTGAGTCTGTGATCCCTTGGAAAACAAAGTCTTATAATCCACAACGGTAAATCCACAACGATGGGGGTTATTGATTTCATCAGCAAGAATGGGTGTTAATCAGCATGTAGAGGGGATCCCTCGATTGAAGCAGAGGAGGCGGGCCTTGGATGAAGGTTGAAGACCAACGTTGGATCAGCAGGTCCCCACATCGAAGGTTGCAGGCTGGATGGCTTCCAGTCGGTGCCACCCTGGTTCAATGTGTCATGCAATTATGTGGTTTTAGGTGGGCTTATGATTGGGATTCTACATTAAGCCTTACCTATATGCACCTGGTATGTAAGCTATCATGGATTAGATCAGCTAAAATTACCAATTAAGGGGTGGATCAATGCTGTAAAAATCAGATATAGGGATCTATACCTATAGAAATGTGGAGGGCTTCTGTAACGAATGCCTCTTCATTCAAACTAATCCTCCATTCATTAATTAGTTTAGGTTAAACTAAAATGAAAAAATGAAACTAGTTTGGTCTGAATGTCTGTTGTCTTTTAGACGAACGACGCAAGATTTGGTAATCCCTAAAAATTTTGAAGTCTATGGCGAGACTCATCAAAATGAATAGATCTAGAATAGAAACGATCGAATCGGTTCTACCTAAATGATTGGGAGATCAGTGTAGATTATAGTACCTTAAGTAGTATTAATCTACTATGACTCATCAAAGATTGAGATCTTTAACAAAATGAACAGCATGTTGGCATAGTTAAAATCCATTTAAGTCTTCAACTTATCAACAATCAAAACCTCTTTTGGCTGGGAGTGTTCAGAAAACAATAACAACTTCAATAACACAAAAGTAGCAATTAAGCAACTAAAAACAACGTTTCACTACGTCAAACTCACTCTGGTCGTCAGATTCCACGTCACACACAAGAAAAACAGTTCTTAGCTTTATAACCGATGTCAATTAAATCCTGCAGATTTAAACGGTTGTTAAGGTTAGTTTTTGTTGTGGGTTTTATGCTTAGCGTTTCTAAGTTCTAGTTGGAACGGTTTCTTTTCGCAACTAGAATAGTTTAAACTGTTTAGTTTATTTACTATCCTGTGCTTGGACGACCTTCTTTTCCCATGAAGTCTGTGAGTTTGCGAGATCTTTGTCGTTTGTGGGGTTATTGAAATCTTTGTCCTTGACATGGGCATGGCCTAACATCACCCCCCTGTGGTCATGAGGGACCAAGCACACGGGTGTGGACGTCCGTCCATGGGCACGAGTTAGGATGCCATTGTTTAGTTTAAGCTGTTCGCGCAGTTTATGGGGAACCTTGTACAGGAACCTTATAGGTCTCGGCCAACGTATCTCTGTACGTTTACCTCTTTCTGCGTAATGCAGGTGTGTCACAACTGTCGGCGCCGTCGCAGGCGTGCCTCTGTCGTTGTGATGTATGTCTTGCCACTTCATGAATGAAGAGGTGCTCTTTGAGCCTGTAAGAACTATGTCATCTCTGAGTAGTTCTAGATTCAAACGCTCTTGAACCAAGGTTTCATCGAACGCTTGGCTGATAACTGAATTACCTGTCCCAGAGGACAGCACAACGTTCCCGGTGTGTGATCCTTGGATCTCTACACCGTCCTCAACCTGTGGTAGGAAGTGTGAGTCCGCCCCCCTTTTGTTTGAGGAGGGGTCCTCAAAATCTGTAACAATGAAGTCCAAGTGACTGTCAGCGTGTAGTAGACTGTCACCTTGTGGGCTCAGATGTCCTTGAACCAAGACTTCACTGAAAACTTGGCCGTATGCCGAATTACCTGTCCCACAGGACAGTACAGCGTCATCGGTGTGGGACTCTTGGATCTCCACACCTTCATCTACCTGTGGTAGGAAGTGGTCAGGGAGTGCTGAAGGTGTCAGCTCGCAGAGGAGGTCCTCGTGATGGGCCAGAGTCTGGTCCAATTGTTGAGTCTCCTCTGTCTCACCTGTAGTTGAAGGTTCACTTACCGGGTCTGCGGTCTCGGTTGGGGAATCCCATGTGACCTCAGCGGTACCTGTTGTTAGACAGTCAGTGTCCTGACCTTGAGGAGGTACCACGATTGGCAGTGGACTGCTCACTGTGGTCCACATCGTCTGATTGCCATAATTTATAATCGCCTCAAAGCGATTAATAAAATCTTGGCCAACCACAAATGGAGTCTGGAGTGAGTCAAGTTCAGACACATATACCGGATGGTATAGTGACATTTCGCCAATCTGCATGTGAACCATGGCTATTAGGGTTGTTCTCGTCTTTGCGAGGCCCTGTTGCTCACCATAAGTGTATCTCACAAAGGGTATTTGCCTGCCAACATCGTTAGCGGCGGTCCTCAGCTCCTCAAACAGTTCGGCAGACATGATAGACACGTCTGAGCCGCTAACCAGGAGTGCTTCTTGCTCTAGGACCCCTTCCAATGTGAGTGGCAGGTAAGCTCTCTTAGCTATCCCCCTTTTTATAAAGTTACACAGAAACCGTTCTGGTTTTTCCACACGTTTTTGCGTACGTGTGACTCTGTCTGTGTAATCATCGTCGCTGTCAGCATCATGATGGCTGTCTGCCTCATGACCTTCAGGATGCGGATTTTCAGCAATGTGTTTGCTGTCAGCAACTGGACTTTTAGTACGCTGATCATCAGCAATTTGTTTGCTGTCAGCATTTATGTCAGTGTTGACGTTGTTGATGTCAACTGTGTGCACCGAGTTGTTGCAAAAGGCAGTGCTGCGCGTCACTTCGTCAGGTGGAACAACGTTATTTGTGTTATCATCAAGGACAACGTCATACGATGTGTCAGCTTGGTCAACCACTGTAACATTCAAATCATTTGACAAACAACTCACAACCTCAGTCACGATCTTGCGCGGAGGCGCCGTTTCCATAATCTGGAGCATGTGTGACTCATTGCATGTCTCAAACTGTGCAGTTCGAGGGGCAGGGGCAGGAGGGCCGCCTCTCGTGGGTACATGTCGGGACAGACCACTTTTCAAAGGGTCACGGTTCCCAGACATCAACTTCTCTCGAAGTTCACCCACTGTGAGACCTAGGTGAGAACTCTTTTGGTTCGATCTGAACCATCTCGGTTCATCTAGAGAGCGAACACCTACCATTTGTGGTTCATTGCTCATCACAGGGTTTTCAACCTGAGGGGCAGGGGGTTCAGAACTCCCCGTGAACCGACCAGAGTCACTGTTCCAGCTGGAACTGATCTGTTGTGTGTTATCATGAAAAACCTGTGTCCTCTCGCACTTTGAAGGAGAGGGAACCTCTACTACTTCCTGCGAGTGGGATGTGACCTTTTGACCTGTACAAACCTCTGATGGTATCCTAGGTTGTATTTCGGCCTCAAAAACTGACGCAGCATATTGTCTTATCACTTCCATGGAATCTTTTTTGCAATCAACCTTGAAATGAACACATTTCATTTGAAAAGGCATAAGATTCATAATGAAAAGACGTTTAAACTCCATTTTTTCCTCTAATCCAGGAATAGTTTTTTCCCCGGAGTAGACCGAGATTAGCCTGTCGTAGAATGACAGGGGATTTTCCCACTTATCCTGACGGACGTTCCTAGCAGCTAAGTAATTAGCATACGATGAGGCAGATTCCCCCAAAATGCGTGGAGCACGGGCAGGAATCCCAAGGCCCCCATCCATCCATCTAGGATAAACAGAACAAGAGGCCTCCTCAGGTGGTTCACCTGTTTGAACGTCCATCTTTGTACTGATGTTCTGTGAAAAATCAAGTAAAGTGGGTCCCATTTCGCAGCTTGCAAATATGCAAAGTGTATGAGCTGCTCAGAAAACATCCAAGATGTTAAATGAAATAAAAATCAGTGACGTCTAGTAATTTGTCGACCTGGCTGTGACAAGGTCCAACAAAAACGGCTGTCGTAGTGAGATTTTTGTGAAAATCAAAACAAAAGAAGCCTCATGTGTGATATTTTAAACTTGCAGTTTAAAATAAAAATAAAAACAGTTTGTTTTGCACAGAATCAATGATAAAAGTGTCAAATTTTATCAACAACAGACATGTCTGTATCAAATCTGTGTAACTGTCCTGCCATCAACATTTGATTATATGTGAAAATCAAATTAAAGTGTGCTGTGAGCACAATATTCTCAAAATGTTACCCGTTTAAAACAGGAACATTCAACATGTACACATTACAGGAAGACAGAGTCTTCTAATGTAACCAGCAGGGGGCACAGCGCTGGAAGTGAGTCTATCACAGCGACTGTAATTTCTCTATCTGACCGCTATAGAGGCGCTGTTATCACCAGCGAGCGCAGCCGTAGCTTTCAGCCCACACAGACATCCAACATAGATGAAAAGCATCAATCAGACAGATCTAAAGCGTAACGTGACAAGCCCTAAAACCCAGGCTCACAAAACGAAATCATGTGAGCAAAATCGGCTGACTGTGAAACCCTTTAAACTGCGTTTAAAAGAAATAAGGTCGGTCCTCATAAAACCGGCAAAATCGGTGTCACGTGACCTGGTCACATGGCGATCGGCAGTTTTTCAGAGCAACCGGCTCTGTCCACCCATCAAAATCACAAAAACACCGCGTTTAAACAGTCTTTTCAATGACAGTAATGGACAAACAAGCCTGAAACTTGTTTGGGACAAGCAGCTGTGAAGTGAAAGTCGACGAGGAGCGGGGCTTCAAACCCACTGCGCAAGCGTCAACACTTACAGCGTAATCGACCAATCACAGCGAAGACAGAACTGTAGTTCTAAAACCCAAGTGTTCATGGGAAATTGTGTCTTCTAAACCTAACGCCGCCCACGCGCGACGTGCCGTTCGAGCGGTGCGTTCACGGACCTGCGGTCTTTTGAACTCTAGCGAGGAACGGACTTTTCAACGTTCTAAAACAGTCATAAATATCGCAAAACACCGCGGTTAAGCCAGTCTTCGACGATATCACGTGCATAGAACTCAAACAACACAGATAAACCGTCAGAAATGTGTGCAAAAATGAATCTGACAACCAGAGTCTACAGAAACCAACGTTATTGAACGCGACACACAATGGACCAATCACAGCGTTTTAAGCAGCCATCTTGTCTCTCGGTACCGATTAGCTTATAGCTCGATCCAAAGTACTGGACTCTCTTTCACAAAATAAACGACTTTTACACCGCAGAAAATTCTGTTAACGAGCACAACACATCCAAGCCAACTCTCACGCCCCCAGGGGAGGCAGCACGCTAACTGTGTACAACAACAGACTTTACGTCAAACGGAACCGGACCTCGGTCTGGCCCAAAGCTGAGTGGGTTTTCCCGAACCTCGGCAAACACGTTGTAACAGATTAGGTAAAATGGAGCAGCAAATTTGTGAAACAGACCTTCAACAGCAAACCGCAGATGTAACAAGATGAAGCAGTGGTGACACGGCGGTCACAAAATGAACAATGCAAGCAGCCTCGTGACACGTAATGAAACGTCTCACAAAAACAAACAAAACATTTATCACTCAGCAGCTTCAAACAGACGTTGAAATGTGAAACATCAAATAATTCTATCGGCAAAATAATCCAGACAATGCCACGATCAGCAACTCCCGGACACTCCACCAGCCAGAACTATTCTTATAAGACCAAAACCAGGATGCAAAACTAATGCCAACAACACCGTAACAAAAATAAGCTACAAAAACAACTTATCAATTTAATCTTTCAGAAGACCGTCACGGGCCACCAATAAATGTAACAATATAGGAGTTATTTGTCAGTTTACTGACTTACCTATAGTTTAGACGTGCAAGTCTGAGCAGACTTTATCTGCACAAACTTGCCACCAAGTTCACGGGGTCTCAACTTTTTCAGAATAAATCAACAAATCTAACGATGTGATTAGCCAGTAATGTAATTTCACGCTTAGACTTCAATTTATGTTGGTCTACCAAAAGAATAGACCTTTTATTGAAACTATCACAAGAATTACATTAACATTTGTATCGATATTAGCTCTGATTTAATAACTACGTTGACAAGAATTCAAATTAAAACAAACAGACAGTTGGACCTTTCTGTTGGCACATTACTTAAAGTTTACCATGATGAAAATAAACATAAGGAGGAGTTTAAGGAGGAAGAAGATGAAAGCTAAGTTAACTGAAATTAATTATTTGAAACAACCAGAGTGGCACCCTCCAATACGGTTCAGCTGGGCTTCCCACACGTTCAGGACACAATCAACGCCTCGTTACCTGTTGACGATACGTCTTGGAGATAAGAGTTGAGGTTTGTGGACACTAACGGACTGTGTTGTCCAGTTCACGCCCAGATGACCTCCGCGCGTGTGAGCTGATTCAGACTAGTGAGAAGAACCGCTTCTCCCGGCAGGAGCAGAGCCAGCTACTGGCTGCACTTTCACAATAAACTTCAGAAAACAAACTCTTTCAGAAATGAGTGTTGAGGCACAGCAAGGCTTTGCCGTGACTCTCAGCTGAGACGTGGGTCGAGTTGGCACAATGACCGGGCGTCTCCAGCTTTTCCCAAAGGAGAGCAACCAGTTGTCAGTAGTTGTCTTCCAAAAACTAACTTCCAAATAGGAAGTGCCCATTATATAGGGGAGGTGGGGTCTGACCCACCTTCTTAATGGCTACAGGCTGGTTTCACAAAATAAAAGATGGAAGTTTAATTTCATAGGTAGAAAGTCTCTTGACGGACAACAGGAAAACTGTTTACATACCTCGGCCAGATGGCCTGCCTGTTAGCACAGAAAATGTTATGTCTAACTTCATAGACAACACAAAAGAAGCTGCAAGAGAACAGCTCTTACCCTGACTTCTGCCTTAGCGACAGAGTCTTGCTTGCTTCTGCAGAAATAAACCAGCCGAAGGGTCAAAGTCATGCAAGTAACAGATCATCATTGAAATGACAAAAATACTGTTTGATCAATTCTGAATTAACACACATTAAAGAGAAAGTTCAATCTGATTAATTAGTGTCCATTAATTCATAATAATTGTCACAAAATATAAGTGTCAATTTGTCTCATTGAGGGCTTCAAGAAGGTGTAACACTTAGAGTTTCAGAGAGATGTGGAGAGGTGTACTTGAAGGTCAAGACAGAGGCCTATATCACTACAGTCCCCCTTTTTGGAAGTCATCGCCTGTCCTTGGAGATGAGTTCCAACACGAAAGGATACCACCGAATGTCTCTGACCTCTATGTAATCCAGCAAGTGGAAAAAGAAAAATCAAAAAGTTCAAAATTATACTCCCATAATGTTTTTGGAAATTCCATACTGTTCGTAGGTAATCCCATTGCGGCAAGCTTTTAATCCTTTGGAAAACATAGTCTGTTAACCCATGGAGAACCGAGTCTGTGATCCCTTGGAAAACAAAGTCTTATAATCCACAACGGTAAATCCACAACGATGGGGGTTATTGATTTCATCAGCAAGAATGGGTGTTAATCAGCATGTAGAGGGGATCCCTCGATTGAAGCAGAGGAGGCGGGCCTTGGATGACGGTTGAAGACCAACGTTGGATCAGCAGGTCCCCACATCGAAGGTTGCAGGCTGGATGGCTTCCAGTCGGTGCCACCCTGGTTCAATGTGTCATGCAATTATGTGGTTTTAGGTGGGCTTATGATAGGGATTCTACATTAAGCCTTACCTATATGCACCTGGTATGTAAGCTATCATGGATTAGATCAGCTAAAATTACCAATTAAGGGGTGGATCAATGCTGTAAAAATCAGATATAGGGATCTATACCTATAGAAATGGGGAGGGCTTCTTTAACGAAGGCCTCTTCATTCAAACTATTCCTCCATTCATTATTTAGTTTAGGTTAAACTAAAATAAAAAATGAAACTAGTTTGGTCTAAATGTCTGTTGTCTTTTAGACGAACGACGCAAGATTTGGTAATCCCTAAAAATTTTGAAGTCTATGGCGAGACTCATCAAAATGAATAGATCTAGAATAGAAACGATCGCATCGGTTCTACCTAAATGATTGGGAGATCAGTGTAGATTATAGTACCTTAAGTAGTATTAATCTACTATGACTCATCAAAGATTGAGATCTTTAACAAAATGAACAGCATGTTGGCATAGTTAAAATCCATTTAAGTCTTCAACTTATCAACAATCAAAACCTCTATTGGCTGGGAGTGTTCAGAAAACAATAACAACTTCAATAACAACAAAAGTAGCAATCAAGCAACTAAAAACAACGTTTCACTACGTCAAACTCACTCTGGTCGTCAGACTCCAACGTCACACACAAGAAAAACAGTTCTTAGCTTTACAACCGATGTCAATTAAATCCTGCAGATTTAAACGGTTGTAAAGGTTAGTTTTTTGTTGTGGGTTCTATGCTTAGCGTTTCTAAGTTCTAGTTGGAACGGTTTCTTTTCGCAACTAGAATAGTTTAAACTTGTTTAAGCTTATTTACTATCCTGTGCTTGGACGACCTTGTTTTCCCATGAAGTCTGTGAGTTTGCGAGATCTTTGTCGTTTGTGGGGTTATTGAAATCTTTGTCCTTGACATGGGCATGGCCTAACATCACCCCCCTGTGGTCATGAGGGACCAAGCACACGGGTGTGGACGTCCGTCCATGGGCACGAGTTAGGATGCCATTGTTTAGTTTAAGCTGTTCGCGCAGTTTATGGGGAACCTTGTACAGGAACCTTATAGGTCTCGGCCAACGTACCTCTGTACGTTTACCTCTTTCTGCGTAATGCAGGTGTGTCACAACAGTCGGCGCCATCGCAGGCGTGTCTCTGTCGTTGTGATGTATGTCTTCCCACTTCATGAATGAAGAGGTGCTCTTTGAGTCTGTCAGAACTATGTCATCTCTGAGTAGTTCTAGATTCAAATGCTCTTGAACCAAGGTTTCATTGAAAGCTTGGCTAACAACTGAATTACCTGTCCCAGAGGACAGCACAGCGTTCTCGGTGTGTGATCCTTGGATCTCTACACCATCCTCTACCCGTGGTAGGAAGTGTGAGTCTGCCCCCCTTTCGTTTAAGGAGGGGTCCTCAAAATCAGTAACAATGAAGTCCAAGTGACTGTCAGAGTGTTGTAGACTGTCACCTTGTGGGCTCAGATGTCCTTGAACCAAGACTTCACTGAAAGCTTGGCTGTTTGCCGAATTACCTGTCCCACAGGACAGTACAGCGTCATCGGTGTGGGACTCTTGGATCTCCACACCTTCTTCTACCTGTGGTAGGAAGTGTGAGTCTGCCCCCCTTTTGTTTGAGGAGGGATCCTCAAAATCTGTAACAATGAAGTCCAAGTGACTGCCAGCGTGTAGCAGACTGTCACCTTGTGGGCTCAGATGTCCTTGAACCAAGACTTCACTGAAAGCACGGTTGTATGCCGAATTACCTGTCCCACAGGACAGTACAGCGTCATCGGTGTGGGACTCTTGGATCTCCACACCTTCATCTACCTGTGGTAGGAAGTGGTCAGGGAGTGCTGAAGGTGTCAGCTCGCAGAGGAGGTCCTCGTGATGGGCCAGAGTCTGGTCCAATTGTTGAGTCTCCTCTGTCTCACCTGTAGTTGAAGGTTCACTTACCGGGTCTGTGGTCTCGGTTGGGGAATCCCATGTGACCTCAGCGGTACCTGTTGTTAGACAGTCAGTGTCCTGACCTTGAGGAGGTACCACGATTGGCAGTGGACTGCTCACTGTGGTCCACATTGTCTGATTGCCATAATTTATAATCGCTTCAAAGCGATTTATAAAATCTTGGCCAACCACAAATGGAGCCCGGAGTGAGTCAAGTTCAGACACATATACCGGGTGGTATAGTGACATCTCGCCAATCTGCATGTGAACCATGGCTATTAGGGTTGTTCTCGTCTTTGCGAGGCCTTGTTGCTCACCATAAGTGTATTTCACAAAGGGTATTTGCCTGTCAACATCGTTAGCGGCGGTCCTTAGCTCCTCAAACAGTTCGGCTGACATGGTAGACACGTCTGAGCCGCTAACCAGGAGCGCTTCTTGCGCGAGGACCCCTTCCAATGTGAGTGGCAGGTAAGCTCTCTTAGCTATCCCCCTTTTTATAAAGTGACACAGAAACCGTTCAGGTTTTTCCACACGTGTCTGTGTACGTGTGACTCTGTCCGTGTAATCATCGTCGCTGTCAGCATCATGATGGCTGTCTGCCTCATGACCTTCAGGATGTGGATTCTCAGCAATTTGTTTGCTGTCAGTATTTATGTCAGTGTTGACGTTGTTGATGTCAACTGTATGCACTAAGTTGCTGCAAAAGGCAGTGCTGCGCGTCGCTTCATCAGGTGGAACAAGGTTGTTTGTGTTATCATCAAGGACAACGTCATACGATGTGTCAGCTTGGTCAACCACTGTAACATTCAAATCATTTGACAAACAACTCACAACCTCAGTCACGTTCTCGCGCGGAGGCGCCGTTTCCATAATCTGGAGCATGTGTGACTCATTGCATGTCTCGAGCGGGGCAGGGGCAGGAGGGCCGCTTCTCGGGAGCACATGTCGGGACAGACCACTTTTCAAAGGGTCACGGTACCCAGACATCAACATCTCTCGAAGTTCACCCACAGTGAGATCCATGAGAGAACTCTTTTGGTTCGATCCGGACCATCTGGGTTCATCTGGAGGGCGAACACCTACCTTGTGTGGTTCTCTGCTCCTCTCAAGGTTTTCAACCTGAGGGGCAGGGGGTTCAGAACTCCTACAGCTCGTAGCACCATGCTGATGTATGTTATTATGAAAAACCTGTGACCTCTCGCACTTTGAAGGAGAGGGAACCTCTACTACTTCCTGCGAGTGGGATGTGACCTTTTGACCTGTACAACCCTCTGATGGTATCCTAGGTTGTATTTCGGCCTCAAAAACTGACGCAGCATATTGTCTTATCACTTCCATAGAATCTTTTTTGCAATCAACCTTGAAATGAACACATTTCATTTGAAAAGGCATAAGATTCATAATGAAAAGACGTTTAAACTCCATATTTTCCTCTAGTCCAGGAATAGTTTTGCCCCCGGAGTAGACCGAGATTAGCCTGTCGTAGAATGACAGGGGATTTTCCCACTTATCCTGATGGACGTTCCTAGCAGCTAAGTAATTAGCATACGATGAGGCAGATTCCCCCAAAATGCGGGGAGCACGGGCAGGAATCCCAAGGCCCCCATCCATCCATCTAGGATAGATAGGAGAGGAGCCCCCCTCAGGTGGTTCACCTGTTTGAACGTCCATCTTTGTACAGATGTTCTGTGAAAAATCAAATAAAGTGGGTCTCATATCGCAGCTTGCAAATATGCAAAGTGTATGAGCTGCTCAGAAAACATCCAAGATGTTAAATGAAATAAAAGTCAGTGATGTTTAGTAATTTGTCGACCTGTGACAAGGTCAAACAAAAACGGCTGTCGTTTTGAGATTTTTTGTGAAAAACCAAGACAAAAGAAGCCTCATGTGTGATATTTTAAACTTGCAGTTTAAAATAAAAATAAAAACAGACAGTTTGTTTTGCACAGAATCAATGATAAAAGTGTCAAATTTTATCAACAACAGACATGTCTGTATTAAATCTGTGTAACTGTCCTGCCATCAACATTTGATTATATGTGAAAATCAAATTAAAGTGTGCTGTGAGTACAATATCCTCAAAAATGATCCTCTTCTGAAACGGGAACATTCAGCATGTACAAATTACCTGAAGACTGCGTCTTTCAATGTAACCAGCAGGGGTCACAGCGCTGGAAGTGAGTGTATCACAGCGACTGTAATTTCTCTATCTGACCGCTATAGAGGCGCTGTTATCACCAGCGAGCGAAGCTGCAGTTTTTTAGCCCACAGACATCTAACACGGATGAAAAGCATCAAGCAGACAGACCCAAAGCGTTGCGTGGTACAGCTTCAGAACCCAGGCTCACAAAAACGAAATCATGTGAGCAAAATCGGTTGAACTGTGAAACCTTCTAAACTGCGTTTAAAAGAAATAAGGTCGGTCCTCATAAAACCGGCAAAATCGGTGTCACGTGACCTGGTCACATGGCGATCGGCAGTTTTTCAGAGCAACCGGCTCTGTCCACCCACTAAAATCTCAAAAACACCGCGATTAAACAGTCTTTTTAATGACAGTAATGGACAAACAAGCACGGAAACTCGTCTGAGATAAGCTGTGAAGTGAAAGTTGACGAGGAGCGGGCTTCACCCACTGCGCATGCGTCAACACTCACAGCGAAATCGACCAATCACAGCGAAGACAGAACTGTAGTTCTAAAACCCAAGTGTTCATGGGAAATTGTGTCTTCCAAACCCAACGCCGCCCACAGGCGACGTGCCGTTCGAGCGGTGCGTTCACGGACCTGCGGTCTTTTGAACGCTAGCGAGGAACGGACTTTTTAACGTTCTAAAACAGTCACAAACATCGCAAAACACCGCGGTTAAGCCAGTCTTCGACGATATCACGTGCATAGAACTCAAACAACACAAATAAACTGTTAGAAATGTGTGCAAAAATGAATCTGACAACCAGAGTCTACAGAAACCAACGTTCTTGAACGCGACACACAATGGACCAATCACAGCGTTTTAAGCAGCCATCTTGTCTCTCGGTACCGTTTAGCTTATAGCTCGACCCAAGGTTCTGGACTCTCTTCCACAAAATAAACGTATTTTTACACCGCAGAAAATACTGTCAATGAGCTGAAACACAACCAAGCTAACCCTCACGCCCCCAGGGGAGGCAGCACTCTTACTGTGTACAACAACGGACTTTACGTCAAACGGAACCGGACTACATCCGGTCCAAGCGAGTGGGTTTTCCCGAACCTCGGCAAACACGTTGTAACAGATTAGGTAAAATGGAGCAGCAAAGAGTGAAACAGACGTTTAACAGTAAATCGCAGATGTAAGAAAATGAAGCAGGATCGTGACACGGCGGTCACAACAATGAAAAAATGCAGGCAGCCTCGTGACACGTAATGAAACGTCTCACAAGCACAGACAAAACATTTATCACGCACCCGCTCCAAGCATACGCTCAAATGTGAATGAAAAATAATTCTAACGGGAAAATAATCCAGACAATGCCACAATTAGCAACTCCCGGACACTCACCAGCCAAAACCACTCTATAAGTCCACAACCAGGATGCAAACTAATGCCAACAAACACCGTCAACAAAAATAAGCTACAAAAACAACTTATCAATTTAATCTTTCAGAAGACCGTCACGAGCCACCAATATGTAACAATATAGGAGTTATTAGTCAGTTTACTGACTTACCTATATCTTTAGATGCGCCAGTCTGAGCAGAGTTTAATCTGCACAAACTTGACACCAATTCACGGGGTCTCAACTTTTTCAGATTAAATCAACAAATCTAACGAGGTGATTAGCCAGAAATGTAATTTCACGCTTAGACTTCAATTTATGTTGGTCTACCAAAAAAATAGACCTTTTATTGAAACTATCACAAAAATTACATAAACATTTGTATCGATATTAGCTCTGATTTAATAACTACGTTGACAAGAATTCAAATTAAAACAAACAGACAGTTGGACCTTTCTGTTGGCACATTACTTAAAGTTTACCATGATGAAAATAAACATAAGGAGGAGTTTAAGGAGGAAGAAGATGAAAGCTAAGTTAACTGAAATTAATTATTTGAAACAACCAGAGTGGCACCCTCCAATACGGTTCAGCTGGGCTTCCCACACGTTCAGGACACAATCAACGCCTCGTTACCTGTTGACGATACGTCTTGGAGATAAGAGTTGAGGTTTGTGGACACTAACGGACTGTGTTGTCCAGTTCACGCCCAGATGACCTCCGCGCGTGTGAGCTGATTCAGACTAGTGAGAAGAACCGCTTCTCCCGGCAGGAGCAGAGCCAGCTACTGGCTGCACTTTCACAATAAACTTCAGAAAACAAACTCTTTCAGAAATGAGTGTTGAGGCACAGCAAGGCTTTGCCGTGACTCTCAGCTGAGACGTGGGTCGAGTTGGCACAATGACCGGGCGTCTCCAGCTTTTCCCAAAGGAGAGCAACCAGTTGTCAGTAGTTGTCTTCCAAAAACTAACTTCCAAATAGGAAGTGCCCATTATATAGGGGAGGTGGGGTCTGACCCACCTTCTTAATGGCTACAGGCTGGTTTCACAAAATAAAAGATGGAAGTTTAATTTCATAGGTAGAAAGTCTCTTGACGGACAACAGGAAAACTGTTTACATACCTCGGCCAGATGGCCTGCCTGTTAGCACAGAAAATGTTATGTCTAACTTCATAGACAACACAAAAGAAGCTGCAAGAGAACAGCTCTTACCCTGACTTCTGCCTTAGCGACAGAGTCTTGCTTGCTTCTGCAGAAATAAACCAGCCGAAGGGTCAAAGTCATGCAAGTAACAGATCATCATTGAAATGACAAAAATACTGTTTGATCAATTCTGAATTAACACACATTAAAGAGAAAGTTCAATCTGATTAATTAGTGTCCATTAATTCATAATAATTGTCACAAAATATAAGTGTCAATTTGTCTCATTGAGGGCTTCAAGAAGGTGTAACACTTAGAGTTTCAGAGAGATGTGGAGAGGTGTACTTGAAGGTCAAGACAGAGGCCTATATCACTACATCGTCGATATAAAATAATATCTTCATTCCTCTGGAACGAAGTGGGTGAAGCGCCGCCTCGATGATTTTGCTGAAAGTGCGAGGCGCGAGCGCATACCCGAACGGGACTCGATTGAACTCGTAACAAGCCCCCTGGAATGCAAACCTGAGATATTTCCTGTGTTTGTTTATCACCGGAACGTGGAAGTATGCGTCCTTCAAGTCGATTGAAGTGAACCATTCCCCGTGACTGACGTACTCCAGAGCACGTCTTATCGTCAGCATGTGAAAGGGGCGAGTCACAATATATTTGTTGAAAAAAGACAGATCTAAAATCGGCCTGTAACCCTCTGGTTTCTTTTGAACCAGGAAATACTTTGAATAAAACCCGGTTTCCTCCTCCCCCGAGGGGACTCTGGAAATTGCGTTCTTCAGTAATAACTCCTCCAGCTCCAACTGGAGAATTATTCCCTGTCCTGGGGACGACAGTTTTGTTTCCAGCACTCCGTTGAATTTTGGAGGTGTCTCCGCAAACTGTAGAGTATAACCGTTGCAGATTGTTCTTTTCAACCAGCCGTTCAGCGTGCATGTGTTTAACCACACGTCGCTGTGAGCTGTCAGAGGAGAAGCATGTGTGCTTTGAATTGAAGAAGATACCCTGGCCTCTACCGCCACCTTGCGGATTTTCTCCGCAACGGTCCATGGGAGGCCGGACTTGAAAGGGCTGATTGACAGCTGACGCGTCACGGTACAAACCTGTGCATGTTTCTGCTCGAAGTGCAGCAGGAAGAGGTGAAAAAGTCCTGGTTAAAACAGGCTCATGAGTTTTAACCGGTTGAAAACCATCAGATGTGACTCCGCTCTGTTTAAACAGTTTAACACTCTCAGTTTTCAGATGTTTGTCAGAGCGCGCCTTCTCCTTCGTGTGAGGAGGGGCTGCTGAGTTCACGCAGAGTTCGCTGCTCGCAGGTGCACCTGCAGCTGCATGGCAACCCACTCCTTGACGACAGAAACTCATTTTTACCCTCTGGTTGCTTGAAAAAACCCGGCTTGAAACAGCCTCAGAACTTACTTGTGGAGATGTGCCAGTAGAAACAGATGAACTCACATGTGAATAAGACACACTGTTCCTTGAGACAGTAATTTTATTGCTCTCACACAATTTACTGTCATCAACACCCGACACAGCTCCGGCGCCCCATCATTTTTTGAAGTATCTCTTCCTCGTGTCCTGGTTCTGGCCCAACCATGAGGACTGCCTGCCTCTGCCACGGGGGGGTCCGGGCCTCTGAAAGTGAGGTGGTTGGCCCCTGGCCGCTGCTGGTGGTGCTGGCGCGGCGAACGTGGCTGCAGGGGGTGCCCGCTTTTGCTGCTGGCGGAACGCCTTGGCCTGGTCCCGGTACCGGACAGGCCCATGAGTCGAGCGGGGTTCTGGTCGCTGGGGTGTCACGTGTTTTTGGACCTGCTCCAGCGCCTCTGACGAGGACTGCAGCTGGTTGAACACATTTTTGAAGTGTGGCCCAAATAAACCGTCAGCAGACACCGGCCCTTCCAGAAGCTGCCGCTTCACTTCATCTGGGATGGCTGGGGAGAGCTTGAGCCAGAGCTGGCGCTGGAGGAGAGTGGCCCACGCTGAGATGCGCGCAGAGCACGTGGCCAGTGCCGCACACAAATTCGTGATGATGTCTGCCGCCTTCCCGAAGTTGTCATCTTCGGTCTGGCGGGAGATGTACATGGCCATCAAGGCGACATTATTCGAAGCAGCTCCCACCTGTGACGAGCACTGATGGATCTTGTCCGTCAGCTTGCTCGTGAGCTGGTCGCTGGTAGTCGGAGGGGTGATCCGGGTGCCCACATACTTTGCCGCCTTGACTCCAAACACCGCGGACAGCGCGGGCTCCAGGGGGGGCACGGTGGGGAAGGACTGGTCCGTGACGCCCAGGACTTTTGATATCTGGGCGTAGGACGAAACTGGTGCCTTGAGCTTCAGCGGCTCGCTGGCCGCGCTCTGGAGCAGGGCTGAGACGTCAGCGACGCACGGCCAAATTGTGTCCTGGTGCCCACTGCTCTGCGTGGCGAACCTTCCTGCCAGCAGGGGTGAAGCTGCCTGGGCGGTCGCCACAGGCACCTCCAGCCCGCAGACCTCTGCTGCCATCTTGATGATCTCAGGGAGCGCGCTGAGCAGAGAGGTGTGTGCGCTCGGCGCGGTCTCCGGTGGAGTCGCCGGACGTCCATCTGGCGAGGATGCTCTACTGGTTGTGGAGCCGATGGTGGAGCGTGGGGGCTGAACCGGGTCCCTACCTCCGAAGCAGGCTGGACCGCGGTCGCCGGCAGGTTCCGCTCTTTCGGTGGGAGGGTTGGGGAGCTCCACACCTTCACGTGGACAGGTGGGAGCCGCCCCGCTAGCATTCTCAGCGCCGGAGAATATCGGTGAAGCGGGAGCAGCGTCACCGCAAGGTGATGCTGCCCCGTCACAGCTAGCCACCTCCGAGGGAGACGTGAGAGAGTTCAGCTCCTCCATGAATTCCTCGACACTCACGTCTCCCCTCGGCTGACACTCAACAACCGCCAGGCTGAAGAGGTTGAACCGGCGCGCCCTCTCCTCCTCAGATAAAAAGCCGCAAGCGGGGCAGGAGGGCTCTGGAACCATAGCTTGCCGAGCGTGGACAGCTCCCAGGCAAGCCTCGCACAGGGGGTGCGGGTCGGAAGACAAAATGTAGCCTGCCACGCACGTGGGGCAGGACTTAAAGGTGGTCCTAAAAATGGACATGCTGAGTCTTTCTTGTTGAACAAGCGTGAAGAAAAAATGGGAACAGAGTAACGGTCCAGGGGCAATTTATACTGGACCTCAGGGCGGGCCCACAGCAGGTGGGCGTGGACTACAAGTCTTCAATGTTGGCGCGAAGCGCGAGGGATAAACCCAACAAAGCGAAGCTTTTAAAGGGCGAATGCTTACACGAAATAGAATCACATTAAGCATCCGTTTAAAACCTGCTTCTTCCATCTTCGAAGCATCTCCAGACTTCGCCCATCTCTGACTTTTTCTGATGCTGAGAAACTCATCCATGCCTTTGTCTCCTCCAGGCTCGACTACTGCAACTCCCTGTTTATTGGAATCCCTGGCAAATACAGTATTTTCTGGTGTATAGGTCGCACCTGTGTATAGTGTATATAATGTTTTGCTAGTTTTTTGATACTTTGTTAAGAAAAAAAAAAAATCTTTTGTTTTTTTCTCTCTTTTTGTTTTCTATTGTTTATTGTTTGTTTGTTTATTGTTTAATGAAATTCTATCACTGCTGTTCATTGTTCTTTAGTTTTAGCAGGTCGCTTTCGTAAATGAGCCCATGAGGTTCAAAAGATTTACCTGACTAAATAAAGGTTGAATGAATGAATGAATAGGTCGCATTGTCCAATTATCACCAATAGATTGGAAAAATCCCTAGATAGGTTGCACTGGTGTATAGGTCGCACCTACGTTTAGCTCTGCTGCAAATGTCTGCCACAGGAGCGCACAGCAAGGCTTTTAAGAAGATTAACACTTAAAAACAATTATTTGTTTGATAAAAATTATAGCAAATATATGTCTGAGCTGAACTTTTCCTTAATAAATGAACGTAATTGTGAAATGAGCTGGATTTAAAAATTTGTTTCACCGAAAGTGATAACAAGCCATATATAGGTCGCACCTGAGTATAGGTCGCAGGCCTTGAAAAAACCATAAAAAGGTGCGACCTATACACCGGTTTGGTTCTGGTTCTGGGACACAGGTTCGGGCCAGGTACACTTCCCTAACAGCGAATAAGACGCCACAAGGCCAATCCAACAGAAAGCAGCGGAAAGGTCAGCAAAATACCTCCCTGTGATTCTTGTTGGAACCAGTTAGAACCACAGGTCCAGATGAGAAATTCGGTTGGGGTCCCGAGAGAGAGTGAAAAAAAAAAAACCACCGGGGCTCTACTTTTTTTTAAAGTCCTACAGCCACATTCACTGTAAGTCCTACAGTCAGAGAGTCACTGTAGATCTACTGTAAGTCCTAGAGTCAGAGAGTCACTGTAATAATGTAAGTCCTACAATCAGATGGTCACTACAGATCTATTGTAACGCCTCCAGCCATAGAGTCACTGTAGATCTACTGTAAGTCCTACAGTCAGTCACTAAAGATCGACTGCAAGCCCAACAATCAAGAGTCACTGTAGATTTACTATAAGTCCTACAGTCAGAGATTCACTGTAGATCTACTGTAAGTCCTACAGTCAGAGAGTCACTGTTAATCTACTGTAAGTCCTACAGTCAGAGAGTCACTGTAGATCTACTATAAGCCCTGCAGTCACAGAGTCACTAAATCTACTGTAAGTCCTACAGCCAGAGTCACTGTAGATCTATTGTAAGCCATGTAGTCAGAGTCAATGTAGACCTACTGTAAGTCATACAGTCAGAGAGTCACTGTAGATCTACCATATATCCTGCTGTCATAGTCACTGTGGATCTACTCTTAAGTCCTGCAGCCATAGAGTCACTGTAGCTCTACAGTAAGTCCTACAACCAGAGTCACTGTAGATCTACTATAAGTCCTGCTGTCATAGTCACTGTAGATCTATCATATGTCCTACAGCCAGAGAGTCACTGTAGATCTATTGTAAGCCATGTGATCAGAGTCACTGTAGATCTACTGTAAGTCCTACAGTCAGAGAGTCACTTGTAGGTCTATCATAAGTCCTGCTGTCATAGTCACTGTGGATCCACTCAAGTCCTACAGCCATAGAGTAATTGTAGCTCTTCTGTAAGTCCTACAGTCAGAGAGTCACTTTAGATTTACTGTAAGACCTACAGTAAGATTAACTGTAGATCTACTGTAAGTCCTGCATTCAGATAGTCACTGTGGATCTACTGTAAGTCCTACAGCCAGAGAGTCACTTGTAGGTCTATCATAAGCCCTGCTGTCATAGTCACTGTGGATCTACTCAAGTCCTACAGCCATAGAGTAATTGTAGCTCTTCTGTAAGTCCTACAGTCAGAGAGTCACTTTAGATTTACTGTAAGTCCTACAGTCAGAGATTCACTTTAGATTTACTGTAAGACCTACAGTAAGATTAACTGTAGATCTACTGTAAGTCCTGCATTCAGATAGTCACTGTGGATCTACTGTAAGTCCTACAGCCAGAGAGTCACTGTTAATCTACTTTAAATCAAAGAGTCAGAGAGTCATTGTATAGCTACTGTAAGTCCTACAGTCAGAGTCATTGTAGATCTACTGTAATCCCTGAAGTCAGAGAGTCACTGTATATCTACTGTAAGTCTTGCAGTCAGAGAGTCACTGTAGATCTACTGTAAGCCTTGTAATCAGAGTCACTGTAGATCTGTTGTAAGTCCTGTAGTCAGAGTCACTGTAGATCTGCCGTATGTCCCACAGTCAGAGAGTCACTGTAGATCTACCATATGTCCTGCAGTCAGAGAGTCACTGTTGATCTACCATATGTCCTGCAGTCAGAGAGTCACTGTTGATCTACCATATGTCCTGAAGTCAGAGTCACTTTAGATCTATCATAAGTTCTGCTGTCATAGAGTCACTGTATATCTACTATAAGTCCTACAGTCATAGAATCACTGTTGATCTATGGTATGTCCTAGAGTCAGAGTCACTGTAGATCTATCATAAGTCCTACTGTCATAGAGTACTGTAGATTTACTGTAAGTCCTATGGTCAGATAAGTCACTGTAGATTTTTCATAAGTCCTGCTGTCATAGATTCACTGTAGATCTACCGTATGTCCTACAGTCAGAGTCACTGTAGATCTACTGGAAGTCCTACAGTCAGAGAGTTACTGTAGATCTACCATAAATCCTGTTGTCATAGTTACTGTAGATCTATCGTATGTCCTGCTGACAGAGTCACTGTAGATCAGTCGTAAGTCCTACTGTCATAGAGGCACTGTAAATCTATGATAAGTCCTGCTGTCATAGAGTCACTGTAGATCTACGCTAAGTCCTGCTGTCATAGATTCACTGTAGATCTATGATAAGTCCTGCTAGTCACTGTAGATCTACTGCAAGTCCTACAGTCAAAGAGTCACTGTAGATCTACTATAAGTCATACAGTCAGAGTCACTGTAGATCTACAGTAAGTCCTGCTGGCATAGAGTAGATGTACTGTGAGTCTTACTGTCTTAGAGTCAATGTAAATCTACCGTAGTGTTCCTACAGTCAAAGTCACTGTAGATCTACAGTAAGTCCTGCTGTCATAGAGTAGATCTACCATGAGTCTTGTTGTCATAGAGTCACTGTAAATGTACCATAGTGCTCCTACTCTCTGTAATGATTAAAAAAATAGAAATCTGTATGCCTCTCTTGTGATTGTCTATTGTTGCTGCATCATTCTTTGTTTGTAGCCAGGTCTCTCTTGTAAATGAGTCCTCGTGGCTCAATGGGATTAACCTGCCTAAATAAAGGTTGACTGAATGAGAGGTGTAGGTACACCTCACAGATTACCAGGCATCTGATTTGACTTTGTTTAAAAAAAAAGAATAATTCAAGGTTTGTGTTCCAGGAAACAGAGACGGCAGATGCACAATCATATGCGACACAACATGTATCTGGAGCATCCGAACCGTAACCTTGCTAACGGACCGAATCACCCAGGACCTGGACCAGAGGAAATCCCTATGGTAGACGTACGTTTGGGAGATAATTCCTTGTAGGATTATATTATTATCTAATGTAATGAGGAGCTTGTATGTTTTAAATATATATATATATATATTTTTTTCTTTTACAGTACATATCAAAGAATATCCCTGCAACAGAGCGAGTCATTCGACCTGCAACCGAGCGCTCGTTCCCCGCCAGTCACGCCTCTTCCAGATCTCACAACTCTTCCACGCGAGCCCATTCATCGACTCAAAGGTGAGCCTTCACCTGTGCTCCGTTCACCTGGAGCTTTTTGTTTTGTTTTGTTCGTGGGATTTTAGGCTGATGTCATGTTCTTTAAATATTTGTCCTGGTTTATGATGATCTCGGCTTTGTTATTCAGTTCCTGGATTATTATATTAATTTTTATAGAGAGATTTTTTTCTCCTTGATAGCTTTGATTTATTCTCAAAGCTTTATTTCTTGTCCAGTTCCTTGTTCTTGGTTTAAGACAGTGGGGTTTCCTGGTGTCACTAAATGTCCTCATTTGTTCTTTTCTCATGTCCAGTTTATCAAGTCTCCGCTTGTCATCCTTCTACTTACCAATTTCATTTCAGTTAATCCCCCATGTCAGATCCTTGTGTCTTGCAACTTCCTGTACAACCTCCTTACAGAACATGTTGGGACGTATAGGATGTAAAAAAAAAACAAGCATGCATTGTTTTGCGAATCTCATAAACCTGCAATAAAACATATAAACAAATGTTAAAAATAAAATAAACGATACCATTTTTGGTGCAAAAAATAAATTAGTTTTGAATTTTTTGGCAAAGACACGTCTCGGTAACGTTTGGACAGGAGCAAAAATGGCTTTTAAAAACTGGTACAAATCATAACCATCTTGAGGAGCTGAACAAGGTCCAGTCAGGTCCTCTGGACAGATTCTTCTTTGAGGTCCAGAGGACCTGACTCAACCTTGTTTCATCTGCCTGGATTACTGAGCATGCATCCGGACATCTGGAGGAGTGTTTTTTTTTTTACTAGTTTATATTCTCGAAACAAGTCAGAAAAATAATTGGGTGTAAAATGAAAAATTTACAGAGTTTAGTAAAGATGGGTAGAGGACTTCACCAGTCTGTAAAAAACTGTCTAAGAGTATAGGAACATTTTCAGAAGGAAGTTCCTGAATGAAATACTTTAATCTTCATCTCCAGTTCATAATCTGATCAACAGGTTAGAAGAATCTGTAGAAATCTCTGAGCTCAAAGGACGAGGCTGAAGGTCAGTACTGAATGCTCGTGATCTTTGAGTCTTCAGGGGCCACTGTATTAATACCTGGTCTAGTTATGTTCTGGGCTGAGGAACTCTTCCACATATCATTGTCTATAAACACAGTTCATCCATAAAGGCTGCTTTAAGCTAGGGCTGGGCAATTTGGACCAAAATTAATATCTCTATATTTTTAAGATAAATCGCGATATACTATATGCAGTATGTCTCAATATTTTTTCTTTCCATAAAGTAATAACACAATTTTTTTTGTGTCAAAGCTTTGTCGTAATTGTCTCACAGGCACATTTATTAACAAACCGTTGTAACTGTACAAAATAAATGTTTAAAAAATAAGCTATTTACATATATTAAATAATAATCCTCTTTAGCTACGCCGCCTTCACTACGTTAGTAAACGTGTGTGAAGCAGCACATGAGGGGATGTGTTTGCATTCAGTGAGGGAGAAGGATGGGTGGCGTGCAGTTGGCACAGATGGGAGAAAAAGAACTACACAGATGAAAGTCCAGTCAAGTCAACTTTATTTGTAGAGCACATTTAAAACAGAAACTGTTATCAAAGTGCTTAACAGCAACAACAATTTGAGTAAAATTAATGGAAAAGTACGAAACACTAATGCTAATACAGGTAGTCCTCGAGTTACGTCGCAGTTCCGTTCCTACGGCCGTTCGCATGTCGAAAATCACTGTAAGTCGGAAAACACACAAGTCGCCACTTATACACGTACATGTACAGTACTGTACAGTTACCAAGCACTTTGCCTATCCTTTTTTTCCCTTTATAGATGGCCTCTCTTCTCACATCACAGACATCCTCTTCACGCCAATATTTTTTTTAATAGAAAGAAAGGAAAAGACAAAAAGACCACAAAGCAAAAATCCACAAAAAGAGCACAAGGCAAACACACCCAACCGCTGTCTGCAATCCTGCGAAGTACATGACAGAACACAGCAACAAAACACATATGCAAAAAAGACACACAATATCCATGACTTTGCAGTAGATTATTATAAATACATATATATACAGATATATATACACATACATATACATATACATACATATACACATACATACATTCATATTAAGTCATATCCATCTACATATCTACATACGATACCTGCATGTGTATCCCTGCATCTATAAGTGTGTGGTTGTAAGCATGCATAAATGAATAAGGCTTCTCTAATAGAACCACTTCACCTATCCTAACACAGTACAAAAAACACATACAGTACATTTGGAGTCATAATGAAGGGAAAAAACAGTTAATTTCTTACTGTTAGCTGGTGAAGCCTGTTAGCATGTTAGCTCATTGCACGTCTGAGCTCTGCAGCTTCCAGCTGCTTCACGTGGTCCAAACTGTTTACAGGAAGGACTGTTAGCATGTTAGCTCCATACATTTGGAGCCATAATGAAGGGAAAAAGAGTTAATAACTAACTGGGTGTTTCTCCGCGTTAGCATGTTGGCTTTGTGTTCCCGCGGTGAGCTGGTGATGTTGGCCGACGTGGTGGGATGCGGCGCAGCGGAGCGATCGGCGGCTGCTACTCTGGGCCTGAGACGTCCACAAAGTTCACCGAGGGTTTCCAGCTCATTTATCCGTATGAGGCAATCTCTGATCGGACACACGGTCTTCCAAAGCCGGCTGTCGAAGCCGGAGCTAACCGAAGCTAACCGAAAGCTGGCGGACACACTGCCGAAAACTGGTGGACACTGCCGCAAACTGCGTCAATCGGCTTCTAAATAATAACAATAATAATAATAATAATACTTTAATTATGAAGCCATTTAAAACAGCCACAGCTGCAACAAAGTGCTGTACAGATGAAATCAAGAACATTTAAACACATAACATAAGATTGTTAATTTTTTATTTTATTTTATATTTTTATTAATAAGATGCGTTCGTAACACCGAATCGCCGTAAGTCGAAGACTACCTGTACTGAAGAATGAAAAAGCATTTCAAACGTAGACGCACAGAACAAAAAACAAAACAAAAAAAACACTAAATCAACTCACACTGTGAGAAATGTCTGCGAGAACAGATGAGTTTTAGCATAGATTTGAACTGAGGAAGGGAGGTGGCCTGTCTACTGTTGGGGGGCAAGTTGTTCCAGAGTTCGGGGCCCATGACTGAGAATGCCCGATCTCCTCTGAGCTTCAGTCTTGTTTTAGGAACAGCCAAAAGCAGCTGATCGGATGATCTCAGGGCTCGGGAGGGAGCGTATGGTTCCAGTAGCTCGGAGAGATAAAGGAGTGCGAGGCCATTTAGGCATTTGAAGGTCAACTGAAGAATCTTAAAGACTATTCTGGACCGCACAGGGAGCCAGTGAAGGGAGGACAGAACTGGTGTGATGTGTTCAGACTTGCGAGTTCCAGTTAAGAGTCGAGCAACGGCATTCTGGACGAGCTGGAGACGTGAGATGGAGGCCTGGCTGACCCCAGCATATAGTGCATTACAATAGTCCAAACGGGTCATGATAAAGGCATGGACCAGTTTCTCAAGGTCAGCTCTGGACAACACTGGCTTGAGCTTAGCTACCTGTCTTAGTTGGAAGAAGCTTTTTTGCAGAACAGAATTGATTTGTTTGTCAAACTTGAAATCAGAGTCTAAAACCATCCCGAGAGTTTTACCAGACTGCTTAAGATATGGTTGAAGAGAGTCCAGGTTGACAGGATCAGAGGTGGCAGTTGAGCTAGGGCTAAAGACAATGATTTCAGTCTTCTCGTCGTTGAAACTTAAAAAATTTGAAGCCATCCAGGCCTTAATGTCATCCAGACATTTTAACAGAGGGTGAATGGAGCAAGCACTTGCTGGTTTCACAGGCAGGTAGATCTGACAGTCATCAGCATAACAATGGAATGAAAGACCATGTTTCCTCAGGATGGACCCCAGTGGGAGCAAATAGAGTTGAGAACCGAAGGGGTCCAAGAATTTAACCCTGTGGGACCCCGCAAGAAAGAGGCAATGAGGCGGAGACATTATTACCAACCTTGACACAAAAGCTCCTGCCTCTCAGGTATGAGCGGAACCATTCTAATGGTACGTCCACACCTAACAGCGTTTCAACTGCAGGAGCGTCCAGTTTACATGCAAAGTCAATGGGGGACGCGCCTCCAGGCGCGTCTTGGCGTTGGGCGTCACGTGCGTGTTGAGCGTGCTGGAAAGCGTTTTCCGTGCACGTGAACCCGCGTCAGCCTCCAAAGCACGCCTTGAACATGTTGAAGATTTCGCCGTTCAAACGCCGTTCAACTCTCCCTGATTGGTTGATCAGGGAGAGTCGGGGGGAGAAGAGAGGGGGAGAGTCCCTATGTGACGCGGAAACGAGGGGACGGGGGTATTGCGCAACTATGTGACGTATTGTTTGTGGGACACAGAAAAAACCCGCAAAGTCGTGTACTATGGAAGAGAAACTCATTGTAGCTGTGTGTTCGCGACAAGTCCTTCACGACCAGTCAAGTCTGCTCTACAGAGACAGAAATAAAAAGCTCCTTGCCTGGCGGAGTGCAGTGAGGAACTCGGTATACCGGTAAGCTCCTCCCACACCCCCCGCCGCCACACCCATAGATATAATAAACACTAGATAAGACATCCCCGCTGTTGGCCAATGGAGACCGACATCGTCAGACGGCGGCCATCTTGCCACAGACAGAACGCCCACTCTTAACATGAATGTGAATGGTGCATTTACTATTAAAATAACCATAACTTGCTTAATTTTCAACCGATTTTAAAACGGTTTGGTTTGTTATAAATGTGAGAGATGTTGTTATAATATGGTATACTTAAGATGGACGTTCACATGAAAATAACGTTATATAGACACTGTATTGCACTAGCAATATACACAATAAGATTATATTTACATCTATTTATAAATACATGTTTATTTCCAGCGAAATTAACTGACATATGTTACAATGCTAATAAATATTTAATACTATTTCATCATAAATAGCATTATTATTAGTGGTATGAAAATAATTTATGCCAATTTTTTCCCTACACATGCAAATATTATGTAATATTAAATACATTATTACACAAACCTTGGTCAATATGTGTAGTTTATTTTTTTTAGATACATGAAAAGATTTAATAATCGGGAGATATAAATAAACAAACAAACAAACAGAAATAAACATCTGATAGTGTGACAAGACTCTCAGTCCCTCGGTGCAACAGTAACTATTTAAACATTAAAACACTGAAACATATAATAATAAACATAAGCATAAAATAGTAAAACTGTAACACTGTCCTGAGTTTTTGCATAGTGGTAAATGAGTATGAAAATTTACACCAACTCTAAAACTAAAACACTAAACATTTAATGAACATAATACTGTCCTGAGTTTTTGCATACTAGTATAAAAAGTAAAAAAGTATAAAAGTAAAAAAAAGTGTAAAAAAACACTTAAAAAGTGTTGGAACAACAATATCTTTTAATCTGACAGTCTGCCCTGTCCGATCAAAGTCCTCAGACCTGAAGTGATCACTGCAGAGCAGTGTCCTGTCCAGGGCAACAAAACCCTCTCTTCTCAGGGCAACTTCCCACTGCCGCCTCCTCTCTCTGGTTTTGGGAAACCTTAAAAACATGAAGAAGCTGGTCATTATTTTCCACACTTCCTTTCTTTACCTTTGAATTATAGTAATGACAAGTATACACATATATCATACTTTTGGTGTGCTTGCATTTACTTTTGGTACAATAAAACAGCTATTAAAAATGGTATCAAAAAGAAACACTGAATCATAATTTATATAAAGATACTTTTACAAGCCTTATACCATACCATACCATTTTATTTATAGAGCACTTAAAACAACAACAAGGTCAACCAAAGTGCTGTAAATATATGTCATTATTATGTAAATATATATTATGTATAATATTATGTCAATAATATTATCTCACATTTTCATGTGTAGCATGACGTGTAATGTGCACTGATCCAAAATATAACTATGATTATTCTAATTAAAGTAATAATACTGTCACAGAGTCTTACTGGTGAAATGTGATCCCACGGTTTCTTGTTTTGATGTTACGTCTATTGGAGCATCCATAGGCTGCACAAAAGTCAGGCATCTTGTCAAAGAGTATTTCTGTAAAACACAAAGCAGTAATTAGTGTTGAACATACCAAACCGCTTGGAAATCATGTGCAGCTTTAGTTCAGTTAAAAACAAAGAGCTCCTAGTGATCTAAGAATGCTGGGGAAATGTTTGGAATACTAGCTAGCCCTTAATCAAAGGCTCTTGTAAATAGTCTGTTAATAAATACAGTCATGATCAAGACAGTCATTTAGACAAAAGATTAGTTTGTTATAAAATAGTTATTGGTGTAATAAAAACAGAATTTAAATTCTAGATTCTCGATGTGTGACACCCAAAACACGAATAAAACTGGTAGAGCTGCTGCCTCTCAGCGAGAAGGTTGCCGGTTCAAATCCCGGTCCGGGGCCTTTCTGGGTGGAGTTTGCATGTTCTCCCCGTGCATGCGTGGGTTTCCTCCGGGTACTCCGGTTTCCTCCCACAGACCAAAAAACATGCTTGTTAGGCTGATTGGTGACTCTAAATTGACCCTAGGTGTGAGTGTGAGAGTGGATGGTTGTTTGGTGTGAGTGAGACAGGTCCCTCTTGTAAATGAGTCCCCGTGACTCAACGAGGCTAGCCTGTATAAATAAAGGTTGAATGAATGAATGAATGAAAAAAAACCTTTTAAAAAAGACGAAACTGCTGTCTGATTACCAAAGAAATCATAGCCACGTTAATAACGTTTTTAAAAACATAAACCGTTTGTAAATCCGTCAAGATTACAGCGAGTTAAGCATATTTTTGTTTGTATAAATCCCTCACCTCCATACGGTTTCCACAGCTGCAGCTAATGTTGCTGTCTGTGGCAAGATGGCTGCCGCGTGACGACGCCGCTGACTCCTCCTCAGCTTATCTAGTGTATATATCTATGGCCACACCGCCGCAGCTTCGCGTTCTGGTCTGGACACCACTGTGGGTCCAGTGCGTCCACTTGTGTGCGTGACGAGCTTTTTTGAAACGCTGTTAGGTGTGGATGTACCATAATGCAGCACCTGTAATCCCAACCCACTGCTCCAGCCGTGAAATAGGGATAATGTGGTCAACAGTATCAAAAGCAGCAGTAAGGTCCAGGAGTACAAGTACCACAAACTGACCAGAATCATTTGTTACCATAATATTGTTACAAACCCTCACTAATGCTGTTTCAGTGCTGTGGAGTAGCAAGTCTTATACTGGATGGTTGCGATAGAGCCATTTTAACCATTGTGAATAGAAAAGCTTGCGATACATCGAGCATATTCGATACATCATCCAGTCCTACTTTAAGCCCCATCAGGCCAAGAAGAAGTCAGATGTGAACACCATCCACAACCGCTGCCATCTTCTCTAGACCAAAGGAGAACTGTTCTGAGGTCAGACGGATGCAAATCTGGAGTTCTGTTTGTAAACCATGGACGCCACGTCCTCCGCACTAAAGAGGGCGTACAGTATTCAGCTCACAGGTCACAATACAGAACGGTGTGTACAGGTTTTTAAAGCAATACATGATACCAGCCAGCAAAAATAAATGCAGCAAAGAAGTCTCAGGACTGTGGAACAGCTGAAGTCCTCCATCAGACCTCAACAGGACAAGATTGCCTCCAAAAACCTGGTTTCCTCTGGACATGTATAGACTGTTGTTAAAAGGAGAAGGGGTGACGGAGGCCATCACAAGGGTCAACGCAGACCTGCTCCAACTTTTTAAAGACGTGTTTCTGCCATAAAACTCAACCCCCGCCCCTTTAAATTAACATTTGATACGTTAACAATGTTCCACTGTGAATAAAATTTGAGTTTCTGAGATTAGCTAATTATTGCAGTCGGTTTAATTTATATTTTATACAAACATGATTTTTTTTTTCAGAATTGGGGGTTTTGAAGCTTCTCTTCTCAGTTTTAGACGTTAACGGTGCCTGTGGTTGTTTTATTGTGTTAGCTGAATGTTGAATAGGTTTTCATCGTGTTCGATGACAAAAAGAGGTCTGGATCTCATTTAAACCCATTTCCACCAAAGCGACATCATGTTTATATTTGGTTACAGATTTGAGTCAGTTCAAGTTAAATTATTAACCACTTGTAGCATCAGAATTAAATCAAAAGATGCTGAGTTTGTTTGTTTGTTTACTGGTGAGTTTGAGCCTGGGTGGGAAAATAAAAGTGGCTTTTAAATATTTTACCGAAATCGATTATAGAAGTGTTTTATTCCCGATGGATTAAAAGTCACAATTATTTAAACTGTTCAAACTATTGAGATCTGTTTTTCAGCTCATAACTCGTTCCTCAGTTTTTGTTCTATTTCAACGATTCATTCAGCTCGTTCAGGACGTTCCTGCTCTGACTTCTGGTAGTTGTGCAATTTTAACCTGTAGAAATATTTAGCTTCGTCGGCCATGTTTCTTTCAGTGACAATGAACGGAGCTCTTCACATCTTTCAAACACTTTGAGCTGTTTACAGCCTGTTACTGATCATTTCAGCTTCTTTCTGCTTTTACAGCTGCTTTTTAAGTATTTTATTCTTTTTTAATCATTTCTGCTTTTTGCGCTTCTTTCTAATAATTTTACATTTTTATGATTTTTTTAAGCCTCTTCTCGTTTCAGCTCATTTTTTCAGTTAGTTTATTGCTAAATTCAGAATGTTTGTAATGTATTCAGCCTCTGCCCATTTCAGCTGTTCCTCTTCTGCTTTCTATTTTGATGTTCCTGTTTTCAGCAAATGTCAGCTCTTCAAACTCAGCTCACTTTAACAGCTCAGAGATTAATACATCTTTTCACTGGTTTCAGCTTCTTCAGCAGCTTTCGGCTAAAACTGTTCAGCAACACATACTCCCACTGCATTTTCACAGGACATGACATTTCTCAGTTTTTATCACTTACTGAGCGAACGGTGCGTTTATGAAAGCTGACTGAAAGTGGTCCAGGTTGAGAGAAACTTTTATTAAAATGAAGAACTTTGGGGAAGGTTGGGTTTTCGCAACAGATGGATGAAAATGGAGTTGACTGGTTTACAGATGTGGATGTTTTCTAGATGAGACACGATCATCTGAGATATCGTTGGGTAAAGATTGAACTTCTGTCTGAGTGTGCACACGTTCTCATATGACAAAAAAACATGGATGGAGTGGTTTAAAGCTCCGCCTCTGGAAACAGATGACTTCTTTCTTTGAATCGGGGACTCTGCGGGGCGTGTTCCTGTTAACACCTCTTTTTATTTGTCAGATACGATGTGAGAACATGGAGCCTGCAACGTTCCGAAAGTTTCCTCTCCGACTCTCCGGGAATGATGTCATCGTCCGTGGGGACCAGTAAATGCAGCAGTCCCGCGTGCATGGAGGCGCGGGCGCGGCAAGCTCCACACTGTGTTTACTCGGATCCCCGCCGGCCGGGCCTGCAGTACGGCGACTCGTTCGACTCCCTGGGAGACTCGCCGCACAGCGACAGGTGGGCTGCAGGCCAACGTTTGGAGGGTTTCCTCCAAAAGATGCACAACAATAATAATCAACATTTATTTATTTATATATATAAAGAGCCACATGGTGCTCAAAGTGCAAGAAGAACCAGACAAACATAGAAAGAAACAACGAGTGTTCAAAGCCGGCCTGAATAAAGAGGTTTTAAGATCAGATTAAAAAAGGCACAGACCAGTGATGGAGCACGAGTCCAGAGGAAGTTGGTTCCAGTCTGGGTGCAGCGACCCAAAAGGTTCGGTCACACCAACATCTGTATTTGGACCAGGAGACACACAAACCGTGTTTCCATCTATTTTCATTTCGAATTTTGAGCTAATTTTTGAAATCTCGCAAATATGTAAATACAAATTAATGCGTATCAGAAGTGTTTCCATCAACTGGCTTGAAGCGCATCTACCGGGCCACGCACAGCGTCATTACGTCAGACGTCAGCGTCATTACGTCGACGTACGTCAGACGTCAGCGTTACGCATGTCTACAGTAAACAGGAAGTAGCGGTTGAAAACAGAACCCGGCCACACATCTCGTCAAAATGGAGAGAATATTTCAGGTACGTGTTGCTATCGGGCAAGTTGTATTTATTCTGTCATGCCAACTAGTTTTAGCGATGTTACATGTTGTCCGGAGCGGAAACAGCTGATCAGTCACATGACGTGAATGTTCGCTACGGCAGAAATGAGTCGGCAAATCTGTTTCCATCTGTCGTTTTGCGCATCAGCTCTCTTTCGAAACCCCCAAAAACCACCTCAAGCGAGCGTATCAACTTTTGAGCGAATTAGAGGAAGTTAACTCGAATTTTGCCGTTTCCATTCAGCTTTTCTGATGCGATGCTTCAAAATGTGCATCTAGAAACCTTGATGGAAACACGGCTACAGCAACGATGTATTAATTGACCTTAAGCTCCTCTCATGTGCTCTTAAAGCTACTAGATCAGCTGAAAACGGTGGGGCAGGACCATGAAGGGCTTTGTATCTTAAAATTAGCTCGTGTTTTCTTGAAGCATATTTATTTCTTGTACACGTCATGTGAAAGTTTGTCATTCTGCCACAAATTAGATTTAATAGTTACAGATTCCTTTGTGTTAAAAGTCTGGCGCACCCGTTTCCTGCGGGACCAGTAAAGTTATTATCTTGAGATAAAGTGGAAAGAACGTCGTCTGACTTGTGAAGAAATAAGCGTTTAACTTGAGTGTAGTCCAGATGTCCTCCATGGCACCTGGTGGTGGATAAAATGTCTCCGTCCACTCTGCCTCAGACACAAGAACAAACCTCCCTCCGTTCTTCTCCAGTGTTACTGCATCCATCTTGAATAACTTGAACCAACAACATTAAAGTTTACTTCATTTCCAGTCCAGAAAAACACTCATCTCAAAAACTACAAACATTTCAGATCCCTCAGAGGGACATCGATGTTCCGTCCATCCATTATCTTTTACCCGCTTCTTCCATTTTTGGGTCACGGGGGTCGCTGGTGTCCATATCCACCAGTCACTGCGAGTGGTGGGGGACAACCTGGACAGGTCCAAGTCCATCACAGGGACACATAGAGACAAATGAGACAGTCAACCATTCACTCTCTCGCACCTAGAGACAATTTAGAGTTACCAATCAGTCTAACGCATGTTTTTGGTCTGTGGGAGGAAACTGGAGTACCTGGAGAAAACCCACACATGCACAGAGAGAACATGCAAACTCCCCTCGTAGTCCCTCCAGGTGAGAAGGGTCTCCTCCATCGTCCTGACAGCTTCTCCATCAACATGTGGGGACATCAAGAGCACACGTTCCAGTTCAGGTCTCCTGCTTTTAAAGGTTCATACAAACTCTGACAATAAGCCGACAAAGTTTCTGTCGACAGAGTTCATTTTAGATCACTTCTGTTGCAGCATCACCCACTTGGTGTCTGAAAGACATAGCGTATGTTCAGATGCATGTTTAAGGCTCATCGATGAGTCTGAGAGAAAATGAAGATTTGTCAAAAAGTCATACGTGTACTTTTTCTTTTTACATGTGATTTTAAAGATTTCCCTCGGGTGGAGGAGTTCAGGTGTCTGAGCATCTTGTTCCTGGGTGATGGTAGGATGGAGCCGGGCCTCATCCTCAGTATCGAGGGCGTTGCTTCGGTCGATCATGGTGAAGGCAAAGCTCTGTATTTACTGCTTTCCTGTGGTCATGAGGTCTGGATCAGGGTCAACAGAACCTGATCCTGGATCCAAGCAGTTGAAATGAGCTTCCTTCATGGGGTGGGGGTTAAGCCTTAGAGATAGAGATAGGTGGAGCTGCATCATCCAGGGGGAGCTCAGAGTAGAGCTGCTGCTCCTCTGCATCTAAAGGAATCAGCTGAGGAGCTTCACCTGATCAGGACACCTCCCTTTGGAGGTTGTCCAGACATGTCCCACCTGGAAGAGACCCCCCACCCCCGGGCAGACCCAGAACTCTGGATTGGGTATCTCTCTGGTCTTGGGCCACCTGGGGACCCCCAGGAGGAGCTGGAGAGGGAGGTCTGGGTTTCTCTCCTGGACCTGTTGCCTCCACGACCGGACCACAACAGGGTGGAGACGTGAAAATGAGACATTTATAGCCTGGCCCTCGCCTTCCTGCACAGCTCCGCTCAATTCTCATTTCCCTTCACTGCACAGTCTGGGACTTCTCTCATAGACAAGGATTTCTCCGGTAGATTTTTGACCGGACCAATCAGAGAACAGAAGGGGCGGAGTTTTTGGCCCCTAACCTACGCCCCCACCTGTCCCAGCGCAGCCAGCTCGCAGCCGCATGTTCTCATTCAAAGCGATGCAGGACTGTTGTATAAATGACACAAATGTATTAATTTCCCCTTCTTAATCCCTTATCTGGAGTTTTCTTTTGTTTTTTTGGCCAAAAGTCAAGTGTTCGCTCCCTCCTCCTCCTCCTCCTCTCCCTCCGCTGAACAAGGAAATGCCCCCACCTGTCCCAGCGCGCAGCCAGCTCGCAGCCGCATGTTCTCATTCAAAGCGATGCAGGACTGTTTTATATGTGACACAAATTTATTAATTTCCCCTTCTTAATCCCTTATCTGGAGTTTTCTTTTGTTTTTTTCCCAAAAGTCAAGTGTTCGCTCCCTCCTCCCTCCTCCTCCTCCTCCTCTCCCTCCGCTGAACAAGGAAACGTCTCAGGTTGTCACGAGAGAATTAAAGTCAGGTTTTAAGTTGCTGCCCGAGTCCCATCAGATTTCCTGGTCTTCTGGTGTGTTGGACCAGCGATCCATGGTTTTATTTTATTTTATTAGGACGTTTTATTATCATATAAACACAGAATATACAACGGAGCTGAAGTCAAGTTCAGCAGACCACAGGGGAGCAGCCATCAGCAGAGGCCACGCCTCCAGCAAGAATCGTTTTTCAATGGACAGCTAGGTCCCAGACCCTTGTCTGAAGCGAAGTGAAGGACAGGGTCTGGTTTTAACCAGGCTAAGACATTTAGTAAATTAACTAAAATAAAAGCATCTGTTGTCGGCACGAGCACGATGATCCTTTTACCATCAATGAGTCGCTCAAAACACAACAACACAACAAAGATGTGTAAACAAAACAAATACAATAACTGTTGTTTGCATTTTTTGTTCTAATTGCTCTTCGTACTTGTTTTCAGGTACGTGTCGGCCCTGACAACACCAGCCCGCCTCTCTCCGGTGGACTTCCACTACTCGTTGCCCCCCCAGGTGCCTCTCTTCCAGATCACCTCCCCCAACGCCAGCCACGCCATGTCGCTCCCCCCTGCCGTCCACAACCCCTATCGTCTCGAGGGCGACCCGTCTCTGCTGCGCCGGTACCAGGTGCCCCGACCCGACGCCCAGAGCCAGGAGCCGTACCGGCAGCAGCGCCGCACCTACCTGAACGACAGCAGGGGCAGCCTGCCTTCCAGCCCCCGCCGGCTGGCCGAGGAAGACGAGTACGAGACCACCCAGGAGTACCTCTCCTCTCGGGAGCAACCAAAGACGAACGGGTCCGGTGGAACCGGCAGCCGGCGCTGGAGGAGGTCCAGACTGAACGGCCACGTGGCCCCGCGCGGGTACGAGGCGTCTCGGGACTTGGGCTCGCGAAGCTGCCTAACAGATAGCGAATCAGAGGACGGCGAGAGCACCCCCTTCCTCAGTGTGCAGAACATGAACACGGAGCCGGCCACCATCTGCAGGCCGGCGGCGGACTGTCGGACTTCTCACTCGACAGGGTGGCACAGCGGGCACACGAGACTCACGCACTCACGCTCCACACCGGACCCCGCACCCCATTAGCGCAGTCACCCACCCCAGAACACCCACATAGTATAGACCTGCATCTATAATAAATATTTTTATTTTATATAACTGACAGATATTTTAAACAAATGAAATATTTATTTTCATTTTAGCAAAAGTTGTCTACTAATTAACAACAGTTTTTTTATAGGAAAACTATTTATATGTACATTTTGATTTACAGCGTAAAAAAAACAAAAGAAAGATTGTCCAGTTTTTCACAACGTTAAAGCAAACAAAACAAAAAAAGAGTAATATTGTTGTGCCTTTTGCTGTCAGATGACGCCGGAGGGCCAGTGGACGTTTTTGTAGCCTTTCTTATACGGACGCCTCATCTTTTATACACAGTTATGTTTTTTTTTGTTTTGTTTTTATCTTTTCTGATTTGCCTCTTTCACTTGTCTTTCCAAAAAGGCCTTTTTTAAGAAGTGTGTCCTTCTTCGTTGAGCGTAACCCTTCCATGTCATGCAATATAAACCACTCCAACACCACGTGTGTGTTTACACGAATATGATTTGTCCTCAGGCTGACCAGTTTTTTTTTACTGGTGTGTCGGCACCTGTCTCTGCATGCACCTGCAGAACTTCACGTTCACTTCAGACATGGCTCTGCTGAGCGGATCAGAACATTGAACCCCTCCCACACACACAGACACAGCCCACCTGAACAGGTATGGCCCTTTGCCACGTTTTTGAAAAATCACTCTACATATTATTTTATTCTCAGTTTGTTTTTTTTGTTTTTTTTGCAGGTAACAAACAATTATTATTATTTTTTATTTTTTTTGCTCAAATCCTCACGCTCCATCGTCCCCTCTGGGTCCACTTGTGTTTCGTGTTAAAGGCCACACAGCGTGTCAGGATCTCAACACACCCTCTTCCTCTTTTCTTAAAGCACGGGTGTCCAAAGTGCGGCCCGAGGGCCATCTGTGGCCCTTGCAGTGATTTTGTGCGGCCCACAGCTGCAGTTTAAGAATGATGTTGTTTTGTCCAGCAGGCTTAAAGACGTCAATGCAGACTTTCTGCAAATTAGTTGGTAATCCTTTTTTACATAATGTATAGATTTAACATCGAAACAGATTAAAAACAATCTTCTCAAAATGAGCAATATTAAAAGTAAAATACAAACTTTTGGCTATAATATTTTTTATTTTCACTTCATGGTACAAAGCAGCAAACACCTTTACTGGTTTCTACCAGAAAGGAGACGTATAGATAATTATTCATAAAACTTGGCTAAATATTGCAGTTGATAAAATAATCAAGAGGGAAACTGGACATTTTTAATTAATATAACGTGGTATCATCTGCATACAAGTTGATCAACTTTATCAAACTTTCTATGAATCTGTTGTAGCGACTGACTGGACCATTTTTCTAAAGCTTTTGGGTCCATGGTCCAAATGGCTGATCGACTCCCTTTTAAAAAGGACACTTGCTCATATTACGTATTTGTTGCCAAGAACAGACTAAAATGAACTTTCCAAACACAAGAAAACAACAAACATAGACTCAACAAATTAAATAAATCATTTTAAATGAAGAAATATGTAAGCTTAGTGTTTGAGGTTTTTAATGTTTTGGATCAACAACAATTTAAAACTTTCTCCACCAAAATCTCCAAAATATTGTGCACATCGAGAGTTAAGTACACGTTTTTGTGGCCTGCCTCGAGCCCTGTCGTCTTGATAGTTTTGGCCCACATATAAAAACATTTGGACACCCCTGCCTTAAAGGGATCGTTTGCATTTCTGGAAGTGGGTAGGGTTCTGTGGAGATGTTGTGAGCAGTATCTTACCTGCTGTAGATAGCTGTCGGAGCCTCAGCTTGAAGAAAGAGTTGTGACAAGCTAACAGAACCAAAGTGGACTGCTGCCGTCCTCGAAAAGCTCAGATCTCTAAAATGTAACATCAAAGCTGTTTTAGACACCTTTGGTTTGCGTTATATGATGGGAAGTGCTACAGCTAACTGCTGCTACTTCAAGACACTCGCAATCCTCAGTGAATGTAGCTGATTTAAAGATGTTTAAATAGTGTTAGCATGAGCTGCTGTAAAATCTTTGAGACTGGAGCGAGTTCAAGATGACAACAATTGTGCTCAGACTAGCCACCAGCTCATCGATGCAGCCAGGAGGAAACCATCATCCAGATGTTGGATGATGTGAGGTGTTTATCGTCCACAGCCTCTCCACAGAGCATCTCTTCATAGCATCAGAAGTGACCTTTTAAGTGATGTCTGCCTACGGTTCTCAGAAGGTGAACCCAGAGTCCACCTGACCCCTCAAAGAACCAGACAAGCAGGTGGAGACGTTTCTGAGATGCGGTGGTTCAGACAAACAAAAATATGCAAATGTTCTGCGGTGCTCTTTGACAACATCGTTTTATGAGGCGACTGCTGCGTGTGAACGAGTATTCACCTGTTTCTTCGTGCAACTGCCCATGGAGCGACTGCGCCCACCACCCCTGACAACCTCAGACCTCCAGGAGTCCATCTGATGTGTTTGTGGAAAACGATTTGAACAGCAGCTCTTTGTTCTCCTCTGAAGGAAACGCTTCAAGCAGCGTGGCGTCCATTTTGAGGGACTCTGAGCCGATGGTCTTAATGGTCTGACCTTCGGTTCCACCTGCTTCGTGATGAACGTGCAGGTGTGTTTGTTTCAGAGGATGGGTTCTGGTCACACCTCTGATGATTCCTTGAGTTTCTCACCTCTGAGTCTAATTTTGGACTTCAGAAAAAAGATGGTGCACCTCAACTTTAACCATCCCCTCCATCGTCCACCTTCACAGTTGATGTTCCATCAGCACGTCTTCCTTGGTTTTCTGACCCTCCTCCCCCTCGCTTGAAATGTTTGAACATCTCTGCATGTCGTTGTGGTCAAGTTAGACGGGTGCATGTTTGTAATAATAGAAGAAAGTTTTTTTTTTAAGCAGGAGACAATTTATTTCCAGTTGGCAAACGTGTATTTAATTTAATATTCAGCAATAAAAAATATTATTTCCTCCTTGTCATTCCTGAAATAGGCGTTTAAAAAACACCTCACAATAAAATGATTGTCATAGACTGTAAAATAAAATGAAAGTTGAATCCACCTGTTCATAAGGAAAATAAATCCTTATTCATATCATTTTATGTTGCCATTATTTCCTGGAGAAAGTCTTTGATCTCTGACTCGAATAAACCCTCAGGAAAAAGTCAAACTTGCTCCAATCCCTGGTTTATAAACTTATATATACTG